>JAIPRL010012161.1:0-12411 GCA_025469235.1 Pemphigus obesinymphae | reverse complement strand
AATGATTTATCATTGCTTTCAAAATCAATACATCCACCAAAAGTACCCTACCCAGTAGCGAAGTGCATCCACCAATACTGACACCCGACGAGCGAAGTGCTTCCACAACCTACTGACCGGCTTTTTTAATTATATATTATTAAACAGGTAGGTATAGCTACTTTTATACAATATCTAATGGATATACGTAATATTATAAGTATATTTTCTATGTTTTAAAATTATATATTTGTGTTGTTGTCACAGATATATAAAACACTAGATAGCTAACTTTTTATACGACACCATATGGGACATTAATGCCGACGCCATTTGTATGGTAGTCAATGTTATTGTTTATTATGAATAGTATATATTTTATATATCTATGTAAAAGTCATTTAAAATTCGTTATTATTCTGTAAGCATCAGTTTTGTATTTAATTTAAAAAATTGCACTATCTTAAATTAAGTCGACGATCCTTCAAAATTGTTCTCAAAAAGCCAGGCACTACCGTTCCATAAGTACTTTTTCGGCGACTGGATATATCCATAATACGGTTACAATAGGTTCTAAGTATATAATTTAAACATTCTATTTTTTTTATATATACATCAGATCTATATGGCTTAGCTGATAACATTTTTTTCATTCCACTTGGGTCACCGTCACCAATGAGTTTGTTGTAGATAAGATTGTGTATAGACATGATTTGACGAAACCCCTCGACAATTATATCGGCTTACATCGAAATAGATGATCCCTCCCAATTTTTATAATATTTATGAATAGAAACATCCTTCTTATTTAATGCCGCTTTATCACATACAGCACAATATTTATTACAAATTCTCATGTAAAGAATTTTTTTTAGTTCGGAATCCAATAATTTTCGCCTAAGAAAAATTTGAACGTTTAAACATAAAAAAAAAAAAATACAATTTTCAGTAAAAAAAAACACCTTGTTTTTATTATGGGTACTATCCCTATTGAAATATTGTAATATTTTAGGCTATTTATAATATAATATATATACCTATATATATTTTAAAGCATATGAAAAGACTACCCAAAAATTACATAAAAATGAAAAAATGCGAACTTGCCAAGTCAATTTTTATTAAAGTATAATACTTATCACGCCAGAAAAAGCATTGTAGTTAGTTTTGTAAGATCTCTTGAACCATGCACCATCTGCCACAATAGTAATGAGTTGTTAAAGAGGTTTTTTTTCTCGGGGTTATTTTTACTGGGGTTATTTTTTCTCAGGGTTATTTTTCCGGGGTTATATTTTCGGGGTCTAAAATTCCGGGGTTATATTTTCGGAGTCTAAAATTCCGGGGTTATTTTTTCGCGTTACCATCTTGGCGATTATCCGTGATTCCGGATTCGTGCGTTTCCCAAAATCAACTTTTGTGTAAACACTTACAAACACACACAGTAGTCATCACGATTGACTAAAGGAAAATCATTTCGTAATTTTGTACAAATTTGCACAATTTCATGGTTTAAACCTAAAAATAGTAAATAAGTGAATTATACTAGTAAACTTGGACTAGGTACCTCAAAATATAAAATATACTAGCAAAATTAAATAAATTCATGTGCGTAATTTAGTGATTTTTTTTTTCATTTCGAAATTCCTAGTGCAAAGTATTTTTTTTTGTATACATTTCCTATCAACTTTTGGAACTTTTAAAATAAATTTTAATTGTAATTATTAATATCGGTTTTACTATACGTTTATTTTATGTTCATATACAATCCTTTTGATACATAGAAAAAAAAATAGTAAATTGTATAAAAATACATCATATAAAAAGTTTGTTGAAATGTTCTGGACTATATATTTTTATATTTTATAAGTTATAATTTTTTCTACTGTGTACCTATGCCGATTTAGATAAAAGTACCGTGCACACCACTCGCGATATCGAATCGTTAAAATCACAATTCACAATAAATATTATTATATTAATTATATACCTATAATATATATATAACCTATCAATTGTTAATGGTAGTAATAAACAGTGTAGTAATAAACAGTGTAGTAATAATATAATCAATTTTAATATTGGACTCGGCGATAACCGATCCGGTTTTTCAAGAACTGATTCTCGCATGCGCACGTCATAAGCACAAGTCAGTGAGTCGAAATATAATGTAAAAATTAATTTTTCATTTCACATCTGTAAAGACCAAAAAGCCTGACAAAATTAATGATACTGAGGATATTCTGATTTTAGTTTTGTAAACACATTTTTATTGATCAGTGTTTTTGCTGGGTTTTTGTGGAAGTCGATTTTTTATCAAATGATCCAATTTTTAGAAATAAAGGTAAATAAATATTGACATTTTTTGACATTTTCAATGTACATTTTAATATCCTTCTAATTTTAGTTTCAAAAAGTGGTTCCCACAATAACCTAAAAGAGAAATCCACAAATCCAAATCTTTTTACAGAATTGAAATAGGAACATTTTAAGTACCCTAAATTTTGTCAGACATTTAGGTCTAAATCACCAAAAAAATATGCCGCTTCTAACCGCCTTAAGAAATAAACATTACTGTAAAACCACTAGCTCACACCACTCACAATCAAAAAAGTCACATATTGGTAATAAGTTATTACTATCAACTAGTTTAACTTATTATTACTAACTACTAATAAGTTGTATAATATATTTGTAATATTTATTTTCGATGTAAGCAAGTGTAGGTACATAACTTCTATAGGTTATATAAAAGGCCCTCGTGGAGACCTCATGACTACTGTAAATTATGTCAAAAACTACTATTTCTAATTCCATCAGACCGACACGATGCTTACTCCGATATTAATTTTCAAGACTTTATTGTATTCTTTAGAACATGCTTGAGGAATCATTACCAAGAAAATTTTAATATTTTTAAATTTTTATTGTAATACTAGTGGTTTAAAATTCAAAATTGTTCTTAATTTCAAATACAAATATTCAATTAATGAAAAATAATGTTGGAAATATTCTTAGTACGATACCTTAAGAAAGTTCTGAAGAATCTATTAATAACATTTTCATTTCAGTAGGTATACGTGTTTCGACGTTCTGATGGAATTAGAATCGTCTATTTGAATGAAAAATAAACATTTTTTCATGGTTGTAAAATAATTCGCTGACTTGTGCATGTTAGTACGTGAGTGCCCCGACAATTTGACATCCCGCATTTTTAGGTATCTACCTACCAATATAATATTTAATATTATTATATTATACTTTGTCCGTGGCGTCGTGAAACGTCAGATAAGAATGGTAAAATATATTATTATGCGTTTAATAATAATATGATACATATATATAATATACACTTCGGGTTATAATTTATAATATTATTATGACCTATATTTATGGTGACCAGATATAATAATCAAAAAAAAACTCGTCCCCCTTGAGTGGATTGGTCAATGTGTAAATTATTTTACAAGATTTCTCATAGCTCATAGGCCATTTACATCAACGCAATTTTTTTTTTTTTTACCTAATTACTCTATTGTTTATATTTATATTCCCTAGAAAAACTGAATATTTTAAATAATTTCATTAGAAGGTCAACTTATTAGGGGTGTATCTTTCAAGTGCGTAATACTTGAGGTTGTCGATTGGAGATGGGCCCCCTCACCCATCACTCGTAAAATAGGCAATTAACTGTAAAATAATTTTGATTCTGCATTAAAAAGATAATATAATGTGTATTATCTAGGTACATATAAAAACATCTGTTTCGCACCCTTCCTCCTATAGATACAGGTCGAATACACTATTGGTGGCTTTATGATGAAAATATTTTGTAACATTGAATACACTGAAAATAAATTGATTTTTAAAGGTGAATATACGAATAGTACACAGTAATACAGTAGGTAGGTACATAATAATATTGTACTATAATATTATTATATCGTAGTTCATACCAAAGTAGCAAAATATTATCTTATTATACTAATAGGCATTAGGTCGAACCATAAAATATAAATAATTAAATCATGCTAAATAATAAAATATATCTATTAACCCGTGATATTTTTAAAAAAAAGAGTACAATTTCATGTACTTAACAATATTGTTAAGGACACTAGAACAATGCAATAAAAAAGAGTACTGTCCTACGAAAATAAGTACGTCTGATCACCATAATTATATGTCACACAAATCATTTTATTTTTCAATTTTTATTCAAGATGATTTTTTTTTAAATAATCGAATCTTTTACCTTTCTCTTCCGAGTTCTGGAGTGTTTCTCAAAGAGGATGCTACACCGATGATTTTCATCGATAAAAATTGTTAAAACGTATTCTTATAGGTACAGAGTGATTTTAGAGTTTAAATACCTATTATATCAATTGAGAGAGAACAAAACTTTTGAGTGAACCTTATTTGAGATTTTTAATTTATTACTTTCAAAAAAGTTATTGAACCTTAAAACTAAAAAAAATTAACTTTTTAAAACAACAATAATTTTTTTTAAATTAATACATTTAAAAACCGAAATTGTATTCACTCCAAAATGTTTTCCTTTATTGATATTATAACAAGTGTTTTTAATTTTCAACACTTTTTACTTGTTGACTGTTGTTGTACTTTATACTTTTGCGTATATATGTTTTTTTTTTAAATAAATACCGCGGTTATACAACAATAAAAAGTGGTGAGACATGGGACCAATTTTAAATTACTTTTAAACTGTTATATTTGTATATTTCTAAAAATCTCTTTAAAATTATCTATACACAACTCCTTAAAAAAAAAATGAGTGTGTAGCGTCCTTTTATTAAAAATGTTGAGTATTTATAATTTGTCAACATTTTTCGTTTTAGTAAATGGGACAACTATAATTATTTTTTGGTTGATCTTCTTTGATGCATTACGTAATTATGTGCATATTTTTATAGCTTTTAAAATGATACAAGGATACAATGGCGGATCTAGGATTTTTTTTGTACTGGGACGGTGAGTGCTATTTTGCTAATAGTGATTATTATGGAAAAAAAGTACCTACTTATTATGTACAATTTGAGCAAAAAATAACAATTTGGAGATTAAACGGTGAGGAAAGTGCTTAAAGTATTAACACTGAAACATAAATTGCACGTGCAATTTGTTATGATTTAGTTATATATATATCAGTATATCACTTATGAAATTATAGTCAACTTCTTATCATAGATAGAACTTGATCTAAATATTAAACACGGTTAGATGTTTAAACCAGCAGGTTGGCAAAAATTTCAATATATTTAACATATAATATCGATTATCAATGAAAAATGTATAGATAACTATAATCTATAGACCAATTTAGCCCAATATTTTGTGTGAACGCCGACCGGTGTTTGCTACTCGACGAAAATCAGTTATTTTTAATAAAAATATGCGGAACGGTGAGTGCTTCAGTTCCCAAGCGCCCCCTCCTCTAAATCCGACACTGTAAGAATATAATTATACCTATAATAGGTAATGTTATTAAAATTGGCAAGTAATTGAAGTTCGTGTGTTTAGTTTATTCCGGTATTGACTATTGGTAATTATTTTTAAAAAAAACTTTATTTTCTGCATAAATTCTAAATTATTATCATATAATTTCATTATCTGTTTGGTGATACAATCACATTTTTCGACAATCTAAAAATACTATATGGTCTTTGGATAACTGAAATTGCAGAATTTCGGATATACTTATTTAGAGTTTAAAGCTTAAACAACTCGAGCTATTACTAAATTTATAGAGAAAAATATTTTTAAAGTTATGTAGTAACCTTTTCGTAATATACTGTCTGGCAAAGAAATTATGACAAATAAAAATAATAAAAATAAAACAGCTGTCAATTCATCGTTAGATGATATTTTAAAAAAAATAGATACTATACAAGATGTACTCGAAAATAATTATTTTTTTAAATTTGGTAATGTAAATATAATATTTGATAAATATATAAATTTAACTTTTAAGTAGATATAATACATAGTTAATACTATAATATATTTAACATAAACGCCCCATTATAAATTCTTCTTGGCGTAATTTCGTTATATTGTGCCCGTTAGATAGGATTCGTAAAATAAATTTATCAGTAAAAAATGGACGGTAATATTTACGTAAATTTACATTTACCCGTAAAATGTATCGAGTCCATACCTCGCTATGGCTTTATGTGTGTCTAAAGAAAACCTTGACAGCTTGAATAAAAATACTAAATGGTTAATAAAATAATAATTTTATGCTATATATAGTTATCAATGGAAATCTATATAAGATAATAAAAAATATTATTAAACATTTTATTTTGGAATTTCTCTGGGGTTTTTTTTTTTTTATCGTTAATACCTATACATTATATTATAATATTACACATAAATATGTAGGTAGGTACTACTGTGAATAATTTATTAAACTATACATTATTTAAATACTGCAAGATTAACTATTATTTAAAAAAATATTTTTACATAGATTTTTAGTAGTTACCTACCTAAATTGTATATCATAGTGTTAATAATGAATTCTATCAATATTAATTTACTGATATGATACATAAACGATTGTAAGTGAATTGTGAATCCTTGTATTTTCATGATATTTCGTATAAGTTTCAATAAATTGTATGTTAGGTACATTATTACAATATAACTTATAATAGTAAAGTGGAATTTTTATATAGAAAACATATTTTTATAGAACGCATGCTGAATAGAACACTCCACAAGGGGAAAATAAAATAAATGTTAACCTATAGAATCTATTATTAAAACATATTTTTTTCATATTTATGCATATATAATATCATTGATTATATATATATATTGATATATTTATATATTATATATTATATAATATATAAATATATAATCAATGATAATATCTATGTATTTTGACGTTTTAAAATATTTCAACATGTTTTACTGCATTGTAACATAATATTAAAATACATTTTCAATATTGTATGATATACTTAATATATATATTTATTAAAAAAATACAATTTTAAACATTCGTTTTTTTCTTGTTTAGAATGTTTAAATATGAATTTGTAATATAATATAATATCTATTTAGTCACATGTTACGAAATATTTTAATTAACTTAATAAGAATTTTACAATATAAATGTTTTTTGTTGCGAGATTGTCAGAATATTTTGTGAGTTAATAATAATAATTGTATTATTAGTTATTACTTATTACTAAGGCGCGAATTTTTATGCAAAATACATTATTTAGTGAATGGTCTAGGGCAATACTTTCTAAGTATAAAATTTGATTCATACATAAAAAAAAATTAAAAATTAAACTTTTATTTTGAATTTTTTGTTATTTATGATTGGAGTATAAATAAATACAAATTTAATATACTTATACAATTTAGCGTAAAATAATTTTTTTTTTAAATATATATTAAAAAATTAAATTTTTTTATCTTATTTCTTAAATTAGTCATTTTTAGTGCATACCTACATCTTTTATAATTCTCAAGTTTCAATAATATCAATAATACAGAGGTATATAATATAACCTCGATAACCTTATGGTACGATAGGAAATAAATATAAATACACGAGAACGTCAAATAACTAATATAAAACTAATTTTAAATTATTATTTTTTAATAATATTATACAAAACCACTCAGAATTGTTTTTAGTTGAATTTAAATACATTTTTTTACATTTTTAGAGTATTTTTCAATGCATTTTTAATTATTGTGGCATTTTTTGAAGACATTAAATTTTATTTTTTTAGGACATTTTTCTTATTTTTTTAGAGCCATTAAGTCCGTGTCCTGCTTATTACCATCTAATTATGTCTGTTTACGCGTAGAAAACTGAAATAAATAAAATAAATAAATATTAGAGTAATTTTGGGACTATTTGAATAATTTTGTGTTGCACTTACACATCATATTTTAGGTATTTAAAAACAAAAATCTAGATTATTCATATATAAATATAAAGTAGAATAATCAGAATTCAAATTAATAAATATAATATTACGTATTACTATTAGGTACCTATGTATATACTAATATTGTGTACAGTGACGCAACTAGTTCTAAAATCTTGTGAGATTTTACCCATGTCTAATAAGCAAAAAAAAAAAAAAAAAAGTCATTAACTTTTTCGTCGAATTATTTAATATATAATATATATTAATTATAATTAGTAAATATAAATCCGAATATAGTAAGTTCGACAAATTGTTGGATTACCAGCTACTTTCTTTGTCAACCTATTCAACAGAAATACTTTAGGGATGAAGGACTAGATAGATCTTCTAGAATGCTAACGCCAGGATTATTTTTTAAATAAATACTATATTATCTATTTCTCAAAAAACTTCGGTCATCGACTATTTCGGATCCCGATCAAATACATAATCCGAGGTAGGTATACGAATTGCACTCAAAAGTAATTCCACTTATGAGGTGTTTCACTCGAAAAAAATCATAACTCACAATTTGTCACACTCAAATGTGGTTGGCGTGTTACACTTACAAGTAGTTTCACTCATAAGGAGTTAAAGTTACAAGAAGTTGCGTTCAGTGAGGTGTTGCACTTAATACTGCATATTATATTATAACTATTATAATATAAGAAAAAAAAAAAAATTTAAAAAGTAATTACAGTAAATGTATAAAATGTACAATATTTCACTTAATTATATTGTTTTCCTTTGCAACAACTAACTATATATATATATATATATATACCAGTTTATCATATAGCAATATATCGTTTACTGTATATATAATTTAATTTTGATTTTCATGTGTATTACCTATATTTATAGAAGTGTATATTTTTAAAACAAAATTATGTATATTTTCCGTTTTTTACATGTAGTATAATATTATAATATATTATTATACTTGTTTTTGCGAAACATTTACTGCCCCGTGTTATTTTATATATTCGGTTAAAACTATTTAATGTAAACAACGTATACAGTTATACGACGCAATTTAATTCGGTTTGACCAGCAATTTCAACAATAACATAACATACCAAACAGGATACCATTACGATAACCAATTGTAAACAAAAAGCGTTTTAAAACAAATTTATATACCTATACCTACCGTTTATATTACTATTATTATTAACAATAATTCAAATAATTCAAGTTATAATAAAACAGTAGAACACTGACAGTTGATATTTATTGTATATGGCCAGCATAATAAGACTTGAGTGAATCACAAGTAAAGAATTTCGATTTTTCTGTGCTGTTAATTAGATTGTATAGAGTGTTTAAATTAAAAAAACATGAATATTATTTTATTTTTAGGTATATTTATGGTAAAATTGTTTTACATTTTTCATAGTATATATTATAATATATTATATATAATATATATATATCAGTCCTTAAAATATTCAGATTTTCGTACTACACATTTAATACATTTTTTCTTCGAATGATGTTTTTTATTTTCATCATTAATATTATAATATATAGAAGTTTAAAATTACCCAATTTGATTAACATAGTTGCTAATTTCGTTGTACACAAAGTGTATAATAATATCATAATCAATGTTAGGCAACTACTATACTTACTAGGTATAAATAAAACGATGATTAAATAAAACACCAACTTTTTTAAATCATCGTATTTTATGTTTTTAACTGATTTCTCTCTATTATTTTTCCTGTATATGTATAAAAATTTGGAATTGTATATAGTAGAATAAATAGTGTATAGTAGAATATATCTTACATAATTATTCATTACACCGTTATGTCTCGTATACATATAGGTATGTGTCAGGGGCAGATCTAAAGCTCGTTATACAAATTATGTTAATAAAAAAATCATGTTAATGGTCATTCGCGTAAATTTTCTCAAAAATCAAAAAATCAAGAAAAATGCACTCCTAAAATCCTGATAAAAAAATCTTCAAGAGAGGCGATCGTCATCTTCAAATTCGTATCTGAGGGTATGTAGTGTGTACTGTGGCACAGACTATTGCAAAAGAAGTAAAATTATTAAATTTTAAATTAATTAATTTACAAAAAGAATCTTCAAAATCGCTCAAAAATAGTAAAAATATTTTAATAACTATACCCATTTATTATTGGAAATTGGTACCTATACTCTGTGATTATTTCAAATCTATCTGTTTAGTATTATTTTGATTATGCCAGTTGGCAATCTTAATGATAAACAAAATTATATTCTATAAATAAGGTTAAGAAAAAGTTATGTTATGTTTTAAGTTGGACACGCAAGCATCGTGCTTCTCCTTTTTATTTAATATCATATTTTTTATGTATCACAGTGTAAAATGTACTTATATATTGTTTTTTTTTAATAATCATTAAATGTGCCAATCGATATTTATACAGTTCACTATCCGTTTTAATTCAACTTAATTGAAACACTATCAGTACCTATAGTTACTATAAGAATACATATATAATATAGATATTAGTGCTTTTAGGATTCTATTTACAGTTAAACTATCATTGATTATAATTTATAATATACGTTGAAGGAGTTAAACTTAATTTAGTTATATTTATTTTTAAGGGGTTATATATAGAAAATTTAATAAACTGTTTTCAGACAAGGTATATTGTAAATGATCATAATATAGTACGTGTATCCAGAGTATCCTCTATTTCTCTCCCCTTCATATTGCCACAATATATTTTAAAGACCTTAGATCATGGTAATTGCTCATAGGTAGGTACCACTTTTTATCTGATAATATTTTTGATTATGAAAAGTGTAAAAACTAAATATCGAAAATAAAAAACAAACATACTTCAAGTATTTTTTTCTAAAAAATAAATTTTTAATTAGTTATAATATTATAATTAAAAATTTGTTATTATAGTTGTGATATTATACGTATGAAGAAAAGTTATAGGTAGTACAAATATAAGTGATATGGACTTTTGAAAATGTCCAACAGCTATAATTTTGAATAATTATGACTTTTGTATGACTGCAAGCAGTGCCGGATCTAGAATATTTGTCGCCTGGGGAAAAAACAATTGTAGCGCCCTTTTAATTTTAATAAGTAAAAAAAAAAGGTCATTCTTTGATTTTCATAATCGTTTAGAAAAACGGTTAGGTTCCAAAAGCGTAAATATTTTAAAATTTTTGCGCCCCATCGTAATGGCGCTTAGGGTAAATGCCCCGTTTCGCCCCCCTCCCCTATAGATCCAGTACTGACTGCAAGTGCTTCGATACGTCGGTAGGTAAAAAAAATCGACTGATCACCAAACCGCAATAATTGGCACCAAAAAGGCAAAGTGTTTGAATTATGAACTATTTTAATTCGTGGTCCATACACAAATTACATTTTTTTTTTTTTTTAATTTAATTAAATTTAATCTATGGTTCATGGTTTGGAATGGATCGTCAAAATCTCGGTGTACTCTATACTTGCGTCCATATCACTGGTGTAAAATGATCAACTATAACTAGTACATTTTCGTTTTACGATTTATTTGATTCACATTAAATATACATGCCTATAATATATATATATATATATAATAGGTAACAAATAACATTATATTTTAGTAGAAAATAAATACCTAAATATATAATAATAATATAGTTTTTCTAATTTTTTTAAATTTAATTTTAATTTTTATATTTCAATGTGATTTTTTTATATCTACCTTTTTAATTTATTTCAACTTGTTTCGTTATTTTAAAATTACGTTATATAATATTGTTGTGTGAAGTTATTTAGGTGTCTAAAAATGTGTAGCTTTAATATTTTCCTTTTAAAATGATTTATTGTCTATTGATGAAGAATAGTCATTCTTCGTAGGTTTATTATTGTTATAAATGCATTTTTTATTAAATAATATTATACCTATATCTATATATATATAAGTACCTATATAGGTACATGTATTTAATTTTTATTAATTGTATTCAATTTTATTTTATTTAGATATAATTTTTTCAAGACCCCAGATTCTACCATTAAAATAGTTAAAGAAGCTGTAATGGCATTGGTTTAAACATGCTACTGCTAGAAAAAATCAAACTGATCAAAAAACGTATACATGATAATATAGCAATAAATAATAAAAACTCCAATAATGCACAGAATATATGGATGACTCTTATAATGATAATAATATTATTTAAGTTTTGAAGAGTCTGACCTTGGTAATCAATCTCAAGATTTGTTATAATTGTTATATGGACTATTAAGTTTATAATTTATAAAATTAAGAGGCCGCAACACCAACGAAAAATCGACCTAAAAGCGTGACAAAACTGTGAGACTTTGAAAAGTCGGATTTCAATTCTGAAAACTGTTTTGAATTCATCAGTTTGTCTTCTACGGATCGATCGAGGCGTTTATTTTAATTATATATTTTAGTCGTGTTATTTATCATTAAAAATCACAATTTTGAAACATTAA
>JAIPRL010012160.1:0-12413 GCA_025469235.1 Pemphigus obesinymphae | reverse complement strand
GAGATGGGAAAACTCGCCTATATTCTTATTAAGACTTCTCATACTTTTTGACAAGTTTTATGCCAGCTGTCGACCTGACGCAACCTCAATTAGTCGACTTCTACGACAGGCATGAGGAAACCGTGGACTTCAATACTTCATTTAATTTTAAAGGTTCAGTTTCATCATAAACTTGATGGTAAACCAGACAAAATGAACGGTATTCCACCTCTATATCCATTTCATCTATGTCAACTGCATAAAATCTTGACAAATGTTTAATAGAAACAAAATTTTCATCTATGTTTTCTTTGGACATTTTCTTTGGATTAAGTACTTCAAATGTTTTAACGATGTTGGAGAAATCTTCAAAACGGCGTTTCAATGTATTTGTAAATGAATCCAAAATAACAAAATATGTATTACATTTAAAATTTTCATCAGCAGACCCAATATTACGTTCTTGCTTAAAGTTGAAATATCTAAAAAACATGTTGGAACCATATCATGTGCAGTTATTAAATCTACTTTAGAATATTGTAAATAATTTGATAAAATATTAACTTTTCGAAGTATATTCTTCCACAAAACTAATAAAAAACTGAATTTAAAATTCATTATTTGAAAAAGTAATCCTTGTGCTTCTGAAATGGTTTTTAATTTTGTATTGAGAAGTTCTCCATCTGAAACTCGCTTTAATGAGATGACAATTGCCGGTAAGTTTATGTACACTGAATCTACCGCATGTTTGTGACTTGCCCATCTTGTCCCTGAAAGTTGTTTTAGTGTTAGTACTAGGCCATCAATTTTATTTTGTTCTTCTTTAAATTATTTTAGACTTGGTAAACTATTTGTTATAAATGAATACAATGCCTCAAGAGTACCAAAGAATGAAACTGCATTGATAGACGATCTAATAGAATCTATAAGCACAAAATTTAAAATATGAGCACAACAATGAATATATAGTTCTAATGGTTTAATTCTAATCTTTTATTTTTGATTGCAAGCCAGAAAACCATCCAGACATGGTATTGGCACCATTATAAGCTTGACCACGGCATAAAGATATATCTAATTTATTTTCCTATTGACTTTTTTATGATGACAAAGTAATCATTCGCAGTTGCATTAGGTAGTTCTTTAAAACACAGAAAATGTTCTTTGATGTCTCCTTGTTGATCTACAAATCTCAAGCTAAAAGAAAATTCATCAATTCTTCCGATATCTATTGTCGAATCTACAATAATTGTAAAATATCTTGCTTGTTTTACTTCATTTAATATTGTATGTAATGTTTCTTCTGCCATACATTTAAGTATATCATTTTGAATTTTAGGACTCAAGTATGTCTCATTTCGTTTTGACTCAGTCAAGTGTTTAGCTAGAACAGCATCATATTTTGACACAAGTTTAACTATTTCAATAAAAAGTCCATTATTTGGTGCTTCTTGAATAATGTTTTCTCTGTGTCCTCGAAATGGAAGATCATTCGTTGAAAGGAATAAAGCAAAGTCGATTAACCGTTTTAACACGCTTCGATTAAATTCTATTTGACATTTTTGAATTTTTATTAAATTTTGTTGAATAGTTAAGTCTTTTGAAATTCTACTTTTTAAAATTAAATATTCATTTTCTGCTTCTCTGTGGTCTTTGGATTTTTCATGTTTAATAATTTTTTCTTATCCTTTACGGAAATTAGAAACATCTTTATTAGGATTAGACCATTGATAACTATGCCGAGATACAGATCGAAACAAAAAACAAGGAAAACAAAACATTTTGTTAGCTTTCGGGGAATATACTAACCAATTTCTTTTACAACTTATTCCTGATTTAACTTCTTTGTTATACTAGTTGGAAGAAAATTTTTTGCCGGACTCATTTTCTTGAAAAATATTATCATTATTATTAAAACCTGGACGTTCTTTCGTGTGCATTTGGATCACGTTTTTCGACACAGTTTTGGCGTCTGATTTTCCAAAACTGTGTGTCTAATCTCATATGCTTTAGTGCTTTACCATTCATTTATGAACACGTGTCAAGATAAAAACGACTTTTGTGTATATAAGTATTAGGTAGGTACATAGGCGTGACGACCAGACTTCACTCGCAGTAATAACCGGCGGTCAAAAATACTTCTTTAAAAACGTAAATAAGCAAAAAAAAAATCGATTTTTACCATCCGTTTTTCTGAAATGGCAGTGGCAGCATATGCAGTTTCTGCTGCCACCCTAGTCACACTTATGATTAATTAGATATACTTGGTTTTTAAAATCGTGATACATATTTTCATTGTTGTTTAAAGGTTATATTATCTATATTATAATAGGTAGTAACGCTCGAGCGTCGTTGTATAAAAAAAGTCCAAAATATTATCGTCTACTGTCTTCTTTATTCACCTTGCCAAGTCGTCGCTTACTTTCTACATTATTGTCCAAAGTTCCAATTGAGCCTGGTATATCAACAATCTTGTTTAAAGTCTTAAAAGAAAATGTGAAAAAATTGAAGCCTAAAGAAAGGTATTGCACATTAGTGTTTGACGAAGTAAATTTAAGCGCCGAAATTCATTATAATGAAGTACAAAGAAGAATTGATGGTTTTGAAAATGATGGCAGTTTCACCACACAGCAATTTGCAGATCATGCTATCTTATTTATGGTGAAAGGTATTACTAAAAACTTTAAGCAGCCTATTGTATACACTTTTCTAAAAGGAGCAACAAATAAGTACAAATTGTGTGCTTTGATTAAAAAAGTGGTTAGTACTATTCAAGAAACTGGTCTTGAAGTCATTGCTACAGTATGCGATTAAGGTACAAATAATGAGGGTGCAATGAAACTGTAGCATGAAGAAACTAAGGCCTATTATTTGAGAAATAATGAATTACGAGTATACAAAGAAGATTTTTATGAAATTGAATGTGATTGTTCTGGAGTTAAAAATAGAGTCAAAATTATTCATTTATTTGATCCGCCTCATCTTCTCAAGGGTATAAGAAATAATTTAATTCAAAAAAATTTGTCATTTTCCATCGATAATGTCCAAAAAGAAGCCCAGTGAAAATACTTGATTGAAGTTTTTTAACTTGATAGCACCATCGATGATGTAAAAATACTGCCGAGACTTACCGAACAACACGTTATACCGGGAAGAATTAAAAAAATGAAAGTTAACATGGCCGCTCAAATTTTCAGTCAGCGGGTAGCTGCCTTGATGACATTTGTAGCCTGTAAGTTTTTAATATAACGAATCCAAATTTATTACCTACTATAGTATACTTTTAACATTTTGTTTTAACCATGAAAATAATTGATCCAGCTGCTAGCGAGACTGCTGAAGTGTGTCTTTTCTTTGATAAACTTTTTGATTCTGTCAATGGTAATTTTCATAAGGTTCAAAATGGAAAAATTTACCGTGCTGCAGTAACACGAGGAAGTCCACATCACGTATTTTGGAATACTGCATTGAAAATAATTAATTCAATGGTTTTCATTGATCCAGTTACCAAAAAAGTCATCAGCGCCACAACCCAGAACTCTACAAAACTGGGTGAAAACTATAAAAGGTGTATTGTACTTTTACACTTCATGTGTTTTGTACTTTATGTTTATGTTAAAATAAAATTATCATTTTATCTCGTATTTTAGGTTTTCAAAACATTTATAAACTCATGGAAGAAAGAGGTGTTCGTTCTTTTTTGCTTCGTAATTTCAACCAAGATCCTATTGAAAACTTCTTTGGTGTCATACGCAGTCTTGGTTATCGAAACAACAACCTATTTACCCAAGGATTTTCTTCTTCTTACAAAACACTTATGCTTAACAATTTGACTTCGTCCCATTTTACTGGTAGCAATTGCGAAGAAGATTTTTCTGAAGGTGCTCTAACTTCATACCGTATATTGTTTAAAAGTATTAAAGATTATAATGATTTGGAAAATGTATATGATGAACCTAGGGTTTACGATGGGGTAATTGAACCTACAATAGTTAATAATTCACCGGAAATATACTTAAAACTTCAAACACAAAATTATATTGCTGGATTCATTGTCAAAAAACTTAATAAAATATTATTTAAAAACTGTGGAATCTGCTTGGATCAAATTTGTAATAATAAAGTAGGTCAATTTCATGATCTTATAATAGCTAGGGAATATAATAACCAACCTAATCTTAAATACCCAAACGTTACATTCTGTCGCTTAATTCAAGGTATAACCAATCTCACATTTTCTCAGCTCCCTTTAATATGTCATAAGCAAAACTTCAAGTCCCTTTTAATATCCAAAATTCAAGAACAGTATAATTTAAAAATAATAAATTGTCCAATTCACATTAACAATTTTGAAAACAAACTTTTAAATTTCACAATTAAATTATTAACAAATCACTGGTGTGTTGAAATTAATCGTTTACTAAATGGTAAAAAAAAATTAGGCACAAATGAAACGGACCATATTAAAAAAGCAGCAGCTGATAGGTATAGTCAATTTTCAAAGTTTAAAAAATAAGATTCTAAATTATATCATAAAATTTTAAAGGTATTCTTGTCTTCATTTTTCTGACATGTAATATTGTGTTGATTTTTTGTTTTTAATAATTATAAACAATTGCATTGTTTTTTTATATTGTTAAAAACAAAACGTCAAGAAAATATTACATGATTTTTCTTGCTGGTGGCATCTAACTTCTGGTGCAAGCTGGCCATAATTACCAAACCCGTCCAATAATTTGGTAGATATGCTTGTCGTAGCTATCAAGAACCATCTTCGACTCCCCCTAATATGTGAAGGTGCAAACCTGAGCATGTTAGAGTTTGGGAAATAAGAGGATGTAAAACTGTTAATTTATTTGTATGACTAAAATTATAAGTATGTAAAATAATTTAAGATAATTTTGCAATGTACATAGATAAATAATTTTTTATTTAATTTCAAAAGACTGTTTGTGATCTCATCGAATCTTGAAAAATTAATTTGTTCCTATTATCATAACATGTTTTACATAGATATGTATAATACGTTATATGTTATAGATATTATATATACCCAATTATATAATAATATTATATTTTTGTTCCTATATACATATAAATGTTTTAATAAATAATAATTTTTATGTTTAATATTGATAACTGAAGAGGTACATAATTATATTTTTGTGTTAATCCCAATATTTTAATGTACCTATAATATACCTGTATACTATTGTCCTAATTTTAAGGATAAAATAAATTGATAATTGAATATTCAAAAATATGTATTATCTTGTATTTATGAAATTGTAAAATATAATGTTTACTTAATAATTTGTTATAATTTACATGATAAAAACTTAAAATGTTCTCTGTTAATCATTGTTTATACTTATTTATCTATTCCAAAAATATATGAAAGTACTTATCTAATTTCTAATATATTGCTGGAAGATTTATTCTCCGTATTAAATACTACAGAAGTGAATAGGTATAATATGCAAAAAATTAAAAACCCTGAAATTTATGGAACAGAAAGTATTGGGAACCACTGTCACGCGGTTGGTTATTGATACTACGTGTATAGTACATACACAAGGCACACGGAGCGCAGTTTGCAATGTCATTTTTTTTAACATGGCTGTTGCCTATCTATATAGTATACTTATCTATACGCTCGAGTGTCTTATCGCTTTCAAATAACCTTCCGTATAAAGGGGCCTTCTGCAGATTTCTATATATTATAATCAGTGTTGAGACTTATCTAGATAAATGTTCATTTATCTTTTATCTTATCTAGATAAAAAACGACAAGTTATCTAAATTATTATCTTAGATAACAATTTTACTCATCTAGATAAATTTATCTAGATACTTTTAAAATTATTTTGATTTCCATTAAATTTTAGTTATAGGTATGGTTATGAGAAGGTATATTTTTAATTTCGTTTTCTAAACGTATATGAAAGTATTTATATTTTAAACATTAAATTTGTTGTTTCCCGGTAGGTATATATTAAATAATATCACATGATGTTATTTGAAATGCGGACTGGTTTCGCCTGACCGCTATTGATATTCTGTAAAGGGGGTCTCCCACGGCACGTGGCTCGGCGAGCTTTGGGCGGCGCGCCTGTATACCAAGCCAAAAGTCGAGCTCGGCTTAACACGAGCCCAGAGCACTCCCACGGCGCGTGGCTTGGCGAGCCCCGCGCTCGTCCGAGCCAGCAGCACTTATTTTTATTTTATGTTATTAGTTCAAAATGTCAGTCGCTAGCGATCAGTCACAAATTTCTTCTTGCGCAGCTGCGTACTTTATTATTTTAAGCAGCGAATATCTGCAACAAGAAGCAGCAAAAAAAAAAGAAGATATTGGATGAATGCATTATATAAAAGTCGAACTAGGTAAATATTATATATTCTTATTATAAATAAGATTAATTACTATTAAAAGATGTTGAATTTACTGAAAAAGACCACTTCATTTGTCCACTACATGTTGATGTTGTGTATGTAATATTAATAATGTATATACTTTAAATAAAAATTTAAATAACTAATTTTTAAACTTATCACTTATATAAAATAAAATAAAAAAATAATAAACACGATGATAATTATTTAACTATATTGAGGCAGACTCGCCGATTCACGCGCCCGTCGGCATATTAACATACCATACATTGCTACGCGACCGGTCGTTTCTGATTAGCCAATTTCAAATAGCGCGCCTTTAAAAAATTATATTATATTACTATCACCACAGAACATAACAGAAGCGACACGGACTGATAACGTGGGTACCATACATGATCGTGTATGCGTTTTAATAGTTGCGAAAATGAGTACTAGACATGATCATAGGAACGGTATACGGGTTTACGATAATGATTTCCGCCACCCCACACCCAGGCATAACAGGCATAGTGAGCGACCGTTATATTTGAATTACGCGTTTGTTTACTTTTTTTATTTTTACTTGCAACATTTTATCATGCTTTATTGGTTATTCCACATTGTTCCGTGTTCATCATGTACTGTGTCATGTATAAAGTCGTGCCTATTGACGAAAAATATCGATTTTGAAATAATACATTGTACAACAAGTAAGTAAATATCTAGTACATTTATATTATTATATTACTGTTGTCCATAGCACTATATTATACACAAAATGCAGTGCACATGGACATAGTATTTTTGCCACATTTTGGTAGGTATTATTATAGTAGTAGAAAGTGGCCACCGTATACGGCGGCTTCAAAAATTAATATGATATGAACATTGTTCCGTTTAATTGGTAATATTAGATACTTACCAGTTAATGGCGCCGAATTATTTGAAATTTGATTAAATATATTGTTTTCTGAAATGTCGAACTATTAAGTGTCTACAATGTTCATGTCATTATTTTATGTAAATCCCAATAACGTGTTTGTGAAAATTACGTACAAGCATATAAAAGTTAATTTAAAATAAATTTTAATTTCTTTAAAAATATAAAATCTTAAAATAACCATATGCTTTCATTTAAGAAAATGTATTACTGTTTGTTATTTGCACCTTTATTGGTAATTTTCATTATAGATAAAGTGCAATATGGTTCGTAAGTGTGCAGTAAGTTCTTGTCCATATACATGTGTCAATGCAAAAAATTCTGTCTCCTTATTCAGATTTCCAAAAAATGTTGATATGTAAGTAAAATATTACTTTCTGATGTTTATTGCATAGAGTATGTTATATGCTTAAAATATATATTTTTTTTTTCAGATCTAATGAATGGGCTAGATTAATCGGACGGGATGATTTAGTTGGCTGTGTTACTGAAAATCATAGAGTGTGTTCTAATCATTTTGACAACTCCAGCATCATGTCTGGAAGTAGGACCCCCAAATCAAAAGCACGGCTTATATATGGAGCTATGCCAATTCCAATTGAGACCTTTAATTATTCAGACGAAAATCTCTCAAGAGACGAGGCTTCATTTGAATGTGTAACTTCTGCGGTTTCAGCTGAATGTGATACTTCTGAGGTGTACTCTACAGTTCAAATTGACAATGTTATCATAGATAATATCAAAGTAGTTTCTAATTTAAGTAATGTAATTATTCATCGTAGTTCAACACCTATAGAAAATTCATTGTGTCCAAATTGTTCATGTACTTTCAATTCAAATTATTCTGTTAGTAATTCGTTAATACCTAGTACATCACAATCACATACTGAAACACAAACTTCTCAAAACCTTTCAGCAAATACACCTCGAAAACGTAAAATAAAAAATTTGCGAGTGATCGATATAATAAGTTGTTAGTAGAATTCCAAAATTTAAAAAAATCTATAAATGAAAAAGAACCACCCACTATTCATGAATTTCATGCCTTATGCGACAAATTTTTGAGGCCTGCTATGGCAGCATTTGTTAAATCTCAACCTCCCATTAATATAACATCTTCTAAACATTTCAGATATTCCAATTCAATTAAACAATTTGCATTAAAAATTCATTTTCTTGGGCCAAAAGTATATCGTATTCTTAGAATTCCTTGGGCTCTACCATCTCCTAGAACTTTACAAAGAGTAACTGAAAAATGGGAATTCAGTCCTGGGTTTAATGATTTATTATTTAAAATACTAGAAGTGAAAGGCAGTACCACGACCCCAAAGAATAAAGAATGTGTTTTATGTGTTGATGAGATGTCCGTTAAAGCTTTTCTTTATTATCACACTGTCAAAGATAGAATTATTGGATTTCATAATACTAATTCCGTTAAAACATATGAATATGCTAAAGCAGTTATGGTAATTATGATCCGTGGTTTGCATGCTACATGGAAGCAACCTCTTTGTTTCTTTTTTGTTTCATCCACTTGCTCAGGTTACGATTTACATAATATAATTTTTACTTGTATTCAAAAATTATTAAATATATCTTTTAATGTTAGAGTAATGATTTCTGATTTAGGATCTAATTTTAAAAAATTTGCCGATCAACTAGGTATCACATCAAAAAAACCTTATTTCAATGCATCAGGAAAAGAGATTATTTTTATGTTTGATCCTCTTCATTTACTTAAAGCCACAAGAAATAACTTTTTTAATTATAGATTCGAGAGCAATAATAAAATAGCTGAAAAAGTTCATCTTCAAAATTTCTATGAATTGGATAAAAATCGAAATATTTGTTTAGCACCCAAGTTAACTGATATCCATGTAAATCCGAGTTCATTTCAAAAAATGAAAGTAAAATATGCTTCACAAGTATTTAGTAAAACAGTAGCTGCAAGCATGGAAACATGTGTAATAACGGGTTCTCTGTCAGGTGAAGCATTTGATACAATTAATTTTATTCAGTCCATGGATAATCTCTTTGATATATTCAATTCTCGTCCACTTTCATCAATACCAGATTCGTTTTCAGAACCAACAAATTCTAATTGTTTTTGTCTACCTTTTCGTAATTCTGATTTTCAAGTAGAATTTCTAAAATCAATGATTGATTATTTTGAATTGTTAAATGTAAAACGATTTAACATATCAACAAAAGAGTGGGTTACTGTTAACAATTGTTATAATTTAAAATTCATTAATGGTTGGTTAATTTCTATAGCAGGTTTATTAAAACTATATCAAAATTTATGTTTAGATTATACAGATTTAGAACTTTATACTTATCGATTAAATCAAGATTGTCTTGAAAATTTCTTTGGAACGGTTCGCCAACAAAATGGAAATTGTGTTAATCCAAATTGTGTTCAATTTGAACGTACTTTTAAAAAGCTATTTTGTTATAATTACTTTGATCATTCTGAGGGAGCAAACTGTATAGATGATATAGATAATATATTAACAAATATAAGTGCCACACCACCTGCTGAATTAGATATATTATTTCCAGAAAAAAATCCAATTAAATTAAAAGCTTTACCTGTTAATGGAACCAGTTATCAAAAACTTAATTTACCTTAACAAAATGCCTTAGCCTATGTTTGTGGATATTTAATTAGTAATTGTTTAAAAGTTCATAGTTGTGATATTTGTTTAAATTTTGGAAAGTCCACTACAACTTTATCTTCTGAAACCTTTTATTCTTTTTTAAAAGTCTATGAACAAGATGCCACTTCAATTTTTGGCAAATTTATGATGCCAGACTCAACTTTTTACCAATATATTTTTTTTCTAGACGGTATTTTTAATGAAAACTTTACCCACCTCGCCCCAAAACCAAATATTGGCAAAAACCTATATTCTCTTATGGAAGGTGTTTGTTTAGAGCATCCTTGTAATAATTTTCCAAAAAAATATCTAATAAATTTGTTTCTACGGTTTAAAATTCACAGTGAATTAAAAAAAACTAACCAAAGTATTAGGTTATCAGGTTTAGGTCGCAACAAAAAATTACAAATTGTGTCCAATTTATAAATATCGATCACTCAAGATAGGAAAATAATTTTAATGGGTATTAATTTTCATTATGTAGTCGTGGACTGCGCCAAAATCTTCAGCTTATGTTGATCATGAAGTCCCAGTTCACGAAAGTGAACTGGGTGGTCATCCACGAATGGTCTGTCGTATCAATATAATCATGTATGTCTGATATATCAATCATTTTTATGTATCCCCATGTTTGCATTTCCTGGCTTGACACATGTTTATGTTTATTTTTTCCTTGTTGTTATTTATTAGTACTCATTTCTTTTCTCTAAGTCGAGTTTTTATGCCTAGTGCTTTTCTCGCAAACAAATTAACTTAAAATTAATATTTATAATTGAAATAAAATTATTTTTTCTAAAAAACAAAAAATTGTTGTATTTATTTTGTTGTTCTACCATAAGTGGATTAACATTATTTTTATATTTTCCAAGTGTGAGTGAGTAGGTGTTAGAACACTCCTGCTTAGTTATGTCTTTCTTTTCTCTTAATACTATAATATGTATTCATGTACTATTGATAAATATATATGATGTTAGTACAAACAAATAAATTATCAAAAACTATTGACAATGTGTACTACCCTATATAATCATTTTTTTCCTATTGATTGATTTTTTCAATATAATAGTTGCCTAAATACTTTAAAATAACAATTTCTCTACATTTTTCAATGTTAAAATGGAATTACAAAACTATTTAGATAATATTATTCATTATTGTATTTTTTATATAATGTGCAAACTACATGTATTAAAATCTATATTTCCTTATTAAATTTTTACTATGTATTGGTATAATAAAATCTGACAATAATCTTATACAACCAATATGTTCTGTGGTTATATTAGGTACCTATTAGGTACTTAATTATTTATATAATGAATTTCTATACAAACTGATTTGTGCTATAATTCATTAATTATATAATAATAATTTTAAATGTAATATTGTTATATTATTCTGTGGTTATTATAGTATAATAATCTGTGGCGTAATTTGGGGGTGTCCTCCATTTCTGGACACCCCCCCCCTTACGACTCCCAAAAAAAAATAAAAAATACCTACGAATATCAAAACTGCAAAAGTATAAAATTTTATTCTTTTATTGGACACGAGGAAAATCACCAAAATAAAAACCATATGTCCTCTTTGGAAATATCAAACATAATATCATTGAAATAAAAATTGTTATACCTAATACTATATATTTATGAGTATTGTTGTAATATTATATGTATAAAACGAAATGTTTAAACATTGAATAATCTGTGACGGAACTTTATATTGAAGTATAATATGTAGTAGGTACTTAACTGAGTCAGAATTTAAATCCATGACAGCTTGGGTTAGCATATTGGTGGCGTATTTATATTTTACATTATATCAATAATATTTGTTTTTAGATCCTATATTCTATACACATAATAAATTATTTAAAAATATAATGCATGTTATTATTTATATTTTCACGCTATGAATGTCGTAAATTAGAATACTAATTTCAGTGTTGTACAATAACTAAAAATAGCACAAAAAAAAAAATAAGAATCAATTACTTATTTGTTTAAGTACCTTATACCTATTAGGTACCTTTTATACTCTATCCACGATGATCATGAAAAATTGTGCGCCCAGGTTATATAATCCGTAGTATATCATAGTGTTATAATATTATAATTATTTATCTAAAAATTGGTAGTCCAATATGATGTATTTACGTTATCGATATATACCGCGTGGTGAATATCTGGTCTGTACATAGATTTGTAAATTCGTCAACTGCTCATCGTTTTAACATAGTCGAAATAAGTTTTAAAAATATTAACACTTATTTTTAAAGGTTTACATTTAGGTAATATGTGTTTATGAAAATCATTTAAGGATTCTAAAGGGGGTATGCAAAAGGTCCATTTCCACAGCCCTATGGGATCCTTAAAATATTTTGGACACCCCCCAAAAAATAGCCCAAATTACGCCACTGATAATAATTATTTATTTCGTTTATGGCATTATGAAGTTAA
>JAIPRL010012159.1:0-12414 GCA_025469235.1 Pemphigus obesinymphae | reverse complement strand
AAATGAATTTATACTCCGTGCGCGTTGAGGTCTCCAGGCGACAGCGACGGTTGAAAACTCTTCTACCTCGTGCAGGATTGAATTATACAATGTTTCCCCAAACAATATGGTATACCGTATACGTGTATCAAAATAATCAATAAATATTACCGGTTAAACAACAGTAGCTCTTTCTTGACGTGCTATGGGTATAAATACTTCTATTGACAAACTTTCACTAAAATGCTTTATAAATTTTATTTAAATTTGTATTATGTATTCTTATATCATAGTTAAATATTTTATGAAAATATAATGGTATATAGTAATATAATAACTAAGTTATAACATAATTAGATACCTAAGTCTACATTACCAATTTCATTTTATATTTTTAGTTATGACTAGATTTCTGCACGAAGCTGGACAAACATTACCTTATGATTGGAAAAATAATATTTAAACTGTAAATTCAAAATTGTTTATATTACAAGAATAAACTAGTATGTATAACTTATAATATCTATATGTGTATATAATTATGTCATATATCGAAAAGAAAGTAGAAAGGTTAGTGGGGAAGACTCGGGGATCCACATTAGATCCAATTTTTGTCACTATCTAGCACACTTATCTACACTTTAAATATTCGTAGAAACGACAGAGAGCTATCGAATTTATATGACCAGTTCGTATAATTAATTATACCACCCCTATAACCAATGATGAGCTATACTATTCACATGTCACGATTAAAGGTCGTTTTGCGGTATAAGAATAATAAATATATGGAAAAACGGACAAACGTAATGTAAATATAGTAATTATTCTTTATCAGCACCAAAATTTTAAATTTTCGTGTAATTATTTATATCATCCAGTAGATCCCAATCCCAACATTTTAAACACTATGGAACACTTTAAAAAAAATTTATTTATTCATGGACCACTGATTTTTTTTAAGAATAAAATAAAAATAACACAATTTTTAGTATCATTTTATATATTACTTTTTCATTTACATTTAGTTACTGAACACTAATTATTTCTTTATTTAACAACTGATTATTGGAATGTAATTTTTGACCTTGTATTTCTTTGACAAGTTTTGAAATACTAGGATGAATACTGCGGCCTAAAGGTAAAGCCGAACACTGGAAAAAACTGTAAAAATGTCGGATAATTTCAACAATTGCTTTCTGTTATGAATAAATGAGTTGAACCATGACAGTAGTGGTTTACCAAAGTCTATATCCTATAAAACACAAAGGAGAGCAGAGTGGTCTACTTGATCGAATGCTTTAGCAAAATCTGTATGTATCACATCAACTTGGGAATGGGCGGCGAAAGCATCAAAGACGTGGTTACAAAATACAGTGTTGCATGTTACAGTAGAATGATGGGTCGGAAATCATATTGCTCCTCCATAAGAATAGGATTAACAATCGGCTGAATTTTCCTAAGGACGATTAACTCTAATATTTTGGAAATATATGATAGGATAGAAATAAGTTTATTGTTTGAGACACAAGTAGCGTCACCAGATTTTAGAATGGGAGTGATAGATGAGATTCTCCAAAGGTCAGGGAAAATACCCTCACCTAAGGAACACCTGAAAAGAAGCCATAGAGGAAAAGATATAATGTGCCTTAGGTTATAAAGAAAGATACCAGATATTCCATCGGGTCCAACGAATTTTACATTTTTAAGTGAGAATAGACAATTGAAGGCATCATTAAAAGTAAAATAGTAGATACTAGGAAGATTGAAGTTGAGGATATTTATACTGTATATTTTGGAACTATTATCATTGTTGAGGAGAAAGCGGAGTTAAAATAAGAAGAGAAGAGTTTGTGGAGTGTTGTTCATTTATGCCAATGATGTCATTAAAGGTGACAGATTTAGGAATACATTTACTAGAACGTTGATTTCTTACAAATTTCCAAAACGTATTTGGATCATTATTGAATGAGATTTCCGATTCGAGAATGAATTGTCTATAACATTTCTTAGGTTCATATTTGTAATGAGATCAAAGGTGAGAAAATTTTCTATAGTGTGTAGAGTTCCTAGTGAATTTAAATAGTGCATGAGAATTTTTTTACGAAACACAATATTCTTTAGTGATAGAGAGGCCCCAGAAGGAAAAGTAGATTCACAGAAATGCGACTTAGGAACAAAGTTTAAAATAGAAAAATGAAGGGCATCTAAAAACGTGTGTACTGCTTAGTTAAGATCAAGATTCGAGAAAATAGATGTCTAATTAAATGATGACAAGTTTTGTGAAATTTCATTATAACGACCTTTATTAAATTTAAAATATTCATGGGACCTGTTGCAAGAAGATGTGTGGAGAACTTTCTTATACGTAGAGGAAATAGGAGGGTTATATGGGTCAGATGGAATGAGTGGTTCAGGAGCTATTTCAACGATTAAGTCATTAAGATTGGAAAAGACTAAATCAAGGGTGGAGAGGCGGTAATTAGATATATAGTTCCATTGAAAGAAACAGTTCAAAGCATAAACCTCCTACACACTGGGAATGCGTATATCAGAATTAGAACTATATATAAGACCATGTTCGTCATTCCCTCAAGAAATCTCTGGTAGGTTAAAGTCACCACAGAAAATAAACAAGGACTTTGAATAACTAGATATTAATTAATCTAAAGAGGACATGTGAGTTTCATTTGGAAATGGGATATCGATATCAGTATTACCACATATTATATGACACATTAATTAATTTTGTTCCGTTAACATAGTCACACCACTTTCAGCAAGCTCATTATCAAACAGTTTTTGTTTACAGCCAAGTGCACCATCTGTTTTCATGTTATCTGTGATATTATTTAATATTATTATTATTTTCGACATTTTCTACAACGAAGAATTCAAAATATTTTATTGAAAATTAATACTCAAACATGTATTTATTTAGCCAATGTATTCAAGTCAAATACATTTAAAATAAAATAAAAATCTATTTTATTAACAGTTATAATATTATATGTCAATAGCATAGGTAGCGTATAGGTACATATAGAATAGATTATCAATAAAACTAAAAAAATATAGATACCTGTCCTATAGTATAATAAGTGAAGTTATAGCAAATTTTTCTTTGAGGTGAATAGGTGTATTATTTTGGATAGTTGAATCGGTTGACAAAATATATTTCGGTACCACTGCCTACAAAGATACCGAAATGTAGGCTATCTTTTAATCTACCAATAATTAATTATAATTTAGTATGCATTCTACAGATATAATTAAATTATATAAATATAATATACATAAACTACAAATGTCATGTCAAGATTGTACATGCATATCGTTTTGTAAAATGTACGTATCCAAACTAACAGAATATAATTAAGAATTAAAAAAAAAAAAATGTTTAATTAACCTTTTATATTATATATATTTAATTAAATGTATAATTAAACATTTTAGTTTAGAAAATGTTGGTTGACCATAATGTACTAAATTTGAACATCATTGGCAAATTCAAAATTTCATACTAAAAGATGGAAAAAATATATTATTATATTTATTTAATTTTTCTACTAAAAACAAATCTAGAGGTCCTATTATTCTTTTACGTTTCATTTTGAAATAAAAAATTTACTGATTTTGCAATATAAATAATACTCGTTACGATTTTATTATCTTCAATAATTCATATTATACAATTTATCCATTTTACATTAAAACACTTAATAAATACCTATCTAATCGTCTTTAATGAAATATTATTTATTTTTCTATCGTACAATGCAACATACAATCGTTTTCATCCATGTACTTTACACTCAATAATGCATACCTACTATTTGCTGAAATGATATAAAATACTATTGATGAGATAATATATAACGAGATAATGAGAATAAATACGATTTATGATAGCTGGATTATGATATATAACTACCTAACGGTACCTACTATTATTACTTTATTGTTAATAAATTGTTTCCTGTTTGCGCATAGTTTTTTGTAGTTGAATGTTGTTTTGTAAAATGGCTAAAAGGAGTAGGTATAACAGATTATTTTTCACGAAAAAAAATAGTTAAAACTCCAGAACACCAAGAATTTCATCACGATACAGATGAAGATGAAATGACTACCTCTTTGAAAAAAGGTAAAGTATAACGATTATATAATAAAAAATAGGAAAATGATTTCCCGTTTCTTTATTTTGATATTCAACGTGACGGGGTTTTTTGTAAATTATGTGAAAAACATGCTATAAATGATTCCATATTATTGGTTAGCCCTGGAGGAAAATTTATCAATACACCATTTATAAATTATAAAAAAGCTCTGGGAAAAAGTGGTAAATTGAATAAACATAAAAATTCTGCTTCACATATTCGTTATGTAGACCAAAATAGACTTACTTTACAAGCCTCGAAAAATCCTGTTTACAGTCAAATTTTAAATCAGTTCCGAAGAATGTAAAATTAATAGAAAACATTTTTCAATTCTTTTTCGAGGAATTTATTTTTTGGCTAAAGAAGAGATAGCACATACAACCAAGTATGAGCCTTTAGTTAAGCGTTTATCAGTGAAAAGTAGTGAATCACTTCAAAATTGGATTGACACAAATAGTGATAGATCTACATATATTAGTAAAGCTACAGCTATTAAAATTGTACGTTGTGTATCAGAAATATTAGATAAAAAATTAGATAATGATGTTTTTGGTAAAAAATTTTCTTTAATGGCCGATGAAAGTACAAATATTAACAATATATCTGAATTATCTATATGTATTTGTTGACAAATTTAATTAAATTTGATTACAAAATTATTATTTGAGTAATAAATTTGTAATTTAATACTCATTAAAAATAATCAAACAGTTAAACAATTTCTCGGTAACTGATACTAGATCTTAAACAATTGTAGATGCAATAAATGTTGAATTAACTAAACACAATTTATCCTACGAAAATATTATTGCTTGTAGTTTTGATGGGGCGTCAAACATGTCGGGAAATAAAAGTGGTGTTCGTAGACTTATTAGTGAAAAAACTGGAAGGGATGTTCCTTATATACATTGCCGAGCACATATATTATCATTTGCACTAACCAGTATACGTAATAAATTTCCAAAAATTAAAAGCGTGTTTCACGTTTCAAAAGATATTTACAAATTATTTCATCAATCTCCTAAACGTGAGCAAATGCTTCATAAAGTACAAGCTATAATTAATGACCCTGTTTTAAAAATACCAGAAACTGTAGAAATTCGTTGGTTAAGTCGTTACAAAATCGTTCATGCAATCAAACGGTCTTATATTGCTATTGGTCAGTGGCGGCTCGTGCATATGTGCTATGGTGCGGTCACACCCTCTACAGAAATGAAGAAGTGCCTAGTAGAAAATAAATAAATATTTCATTTATACCTATTTATTATAAAATATCTTTGTTAATTAGGACCAAGATATTCGATTTTTGAATATCTTCGAAGACCGTGACAAATTTAGCCATGTTTATAAATTATAATAATTTATTTTTATATTCTATTTCTATCTAACAGTTTGTACCGTCGCGATGTGATTGTGCGGGAAACTGCGATCTGCGAGACAGTAACGTGGCGTGCGGTGTGTGCTACACCGTGGATCTCACATAAATATATAGGTTTTCCATTATACCGTAGGTGTCCGTGGCCCGTATAGGTATATAATATAATACAATTTATACAATCAGCGAAGCGGTGCCCACAGAAGCTATGATGTGCGATGATTTTTATCGCACGACTCGACGGCAGTGACGAGTTTTGTTTTGTATTATTATTATACCATATTATAAACGATAATACCTATAAATGTCCAAATACTCAACGCGGTCGCGGAACCACACTCCGGTAATTCTCGATCTTCACTGCCACATCTCTCAATCCCCCCCGCCCAAGTCGACCCACTTCACCGACTGGGCACTGTTCGAATCCCTTATGAACAAATTTTCTTACAAATCTCCAAAGTCTTCTTCTACCGCTCTCGTAGACTCAGAAATTAGAAACCTAACAAATATCTTCACATCTAACTTAATCGAAAAATGTACTCGTTTAAACCCCCCCCCCCTCTGACGGCAAAAATTCTCTTCCAAGACGAATTCTAGCTGAAATAAATTTCAAAAGACATCTTCGTTTTCAATGGCAAAGGCATAGGGACCCCATCGTTAAAACTGCTCTTAACAGTCAGACTTCTCACGTAAAAACACTCATGTTCGAGCATAGGAATTCCCAATGGCAAAATCTCCTAGGTAATCTAACGGATCAAGACGAAGGCATGCAACGATTCTACAAACTTAACAGCTCTCTTCTGCGAAAGCCCCTTTCAGTCCACCCACTCAAAAATTCTTCCTGAAACCTGGTATTCGATGACCGGCTCAAAGCGGAGCTCTTCGCGGATACCACGGAGCCCCAATTTCGCACTCCCCCTGGGTCCAGCCCTCTCGAAGATTTAGTTCAGGTCACCCTAGCTAGTCAATCGTTAATCCTACATAGTTCTTCAATTTTCTTTTCACCAGGACAGGTGCAGGACATCATAATAAAACTCCCCATCCGTAGGGCTCCGGGTTGCGACGGATTGACCAACCTTGCATACAAACACTACGGTCGCAAAACTATTGCGCAATTGTGCCACATATTCAACAGGTGTGCCAGGCTCGAATACTTTCCCTTGAGCTGGAGGCACGCCGAAATAGTAATGCTTCCGAAACCTGGTAAGGACATACTCAACCCGGTCAACCAACGTCCCATTTCTCTTCTAAACGTCATGGCCAAAATATTCGAACGCCTGCTTCTATTTAAACTTCAAATTCACACCATGCCACTCATTCGCCCAGAACAATTCGGTTTTAGAGCTCAACACTCCACCACAACTCAACTCGTCAACGTCATCGACGAAATCTCAAACTCCCTAAACCGTAGGTACAAAACAGCGGCAGCCTTGTTGGACGTCGAAAAAACGTTCGACAAGGTCTGGCATGAGGGTCTCATCTACAAACTTATTAAATCAGGCGTTCCGAATCAATTGATTAATCTAATAAAATCATTCATAGTCAACAGAACATTCCACGTTAGAGTAGGCAACAATAAATCATCCATTAGGAATATTCTAGCAGGTGTCCCCCAAGGCTCGAGCCTTTCTCCCCATTTATTCTCTATATACGTAAACGACATGCCGCTAGACCCAAACTGCACAATAGCTCTTTTTGTAGACGACACATTCTTCTATGCTACCAGCAATACACATATCCACGCAATAGATCGTCTTCAAAAACAACTAACTCTCGTCCAACCCTAGTTCGACGAATGGCAGATCACAATTAACGCACACAAAACCAACACGATTCTGTTCACAAACAAAAGCCCCCGCGACTGCCTCAAAATAAAAATCAAACACTCGGAAATAAAATGGTCCACTTCAATTAAATATTTAGACGTAACCATAGATAAAGACCTCACATTTAATAAGCACATCTCCAACATACTCAATAAAGCAAAATATGTTAGGCACTCATTCTACCCATTAATAAACACAAACAGTCCTCTCAATTTAAATTTAAAAATCTACATATATAAAACCTACATAAGGCCCATAATCACATATAGTTGCTACCGCACTATTCAGGCGGCGAGGCCCGTATAATATTTTATATTATTCCCACATAATTCTTCCCATTATTTTCATTTTATCATAAACTATAAAGTACATATGGATGAACACTGAACACTACAAATGTCAAATAGTGAGTACCTACTACCTACACAATTGAAAACAGTAGGTAAGTTTTAATTTATCATTGATTTAAAAGTACTCTTTTAAAACATAATTATGAATACAGTCGAAGAAATTATAAAATTAAAATTTTCATCTTTATCGTTGGAGAGAAAGATAGAAATAAAAAATTACAGATTATATCACTATTTTGTTATTTTAATTTTTTGTATGGCGTTATAGGTTAATTTTTTCATCGCATTCCTGTACCAAACCACTACGAGCCGCCACTGCTATTGCTACAACTTGTGAACATATACATCAAGATGGTGCCGATTTAGCTTCATTAGTTCGCAGGATTTTGTTAAGTATTCGTGAAGAAAGTTTTATTATAGTATTGTCTGGATTAGATGAAATACTATTTGCTATTTCTAATTTAAGTCTGATATTACAAGCTCCCAAATTATGTATTTCGGTTTTGCCGACTCTAATTAAAAGTGCAACAGTTGACTTAAATCAAATTGCTGAAAGTTTAAAACAAAATGTTCGTAATAACATTATTATGAAAATTGCTACCGAAATTTCAAACAGACTTAATTCTTTAAAAAAAGATGATAGTGTAAAAATACACTAGGTTGTATTTTATTATTTTTAGAACAAGTAATTAAAGAAATGGATCGTTGGTGTAATGATACTACGATTAAGCTTATAGAAGGGTGTTCAATATTTGAAAATTATAGTTCGTTATCAAATGCATCAGAAAAACGGGTTGAACAATTATGTGACTGTTTACCTATATCTAAATATAATAAAGACTGTATAATCTCAGATTTAAGTCATTTAAATTTATAGCTATTAAAAAAGCAGAGGTCGGTGGAAACCCCATAGCTGAACTTCTTGAAGCTATAATATTGGATATGAATATTTAAGAAAATTGGCAGAATCAGTTTTATATATACCAATTGCCACTGCTACGGTTGAGCGCTCATTTAGTGCAATGAATCGAATTATGACAAAACTTGGAAATCGTATGGGACAAGACACATTGGGATATTGCATGAAAATAAGTATGGAAGGTGAAGAAGACCCAGGAGTTCATCGAAGAGGAAATCGATTTGTATGCAAGACAAAAAAAACTCGTCGCATACGATTGATTTATAAATAAAAACAAAATATGTTCCTCATTTTTATAAATAATATTTTTTATTTAAATGTTTATATATTATGTTATGTATGAAACATTAAGTGTACTTTATTCATTGTAATAATTAATTATAATAATATAACTTGTCGGTATTTTTAAAAATTTAAATTGAATTTATATTGTTGTGTAGTTCTTATAAAAACCGCAGAATAGTAAGTTCGATACATTTTCGAATTACGTACCTTGTCAACCTATTCTCCAGAAACATTTTAGGAGTAAAGGAATATATTCTAAAATTATATTTAAAAAAAAAATGTCTGTTATTATATATTTTTAAATTAATTATTTAACAATATTATGTCCCAAAAAAATTTGGTCTCTGACTCATATATATATATATATATATATATATATATATATATATAACTACTATAATACAAAATACATAAACCGAAGTATATGAATTGCCCTAAAAAGTTACACTAACAAGTTGTCACACTAAAAAAAAATGATACTTACAACGAGTTGCACTCAAGCTAGTTTAATTAATAATACCAAAAAGTATGACCGACGACTAAAAAAAGGGAACCCCCTAGAAAAAATGTCTAAATTCAACACTGGGTGAGAGTATACGACGATAAGAAAAGATAAGCACTTTGAAGAGAAAATACGACAGCGGCAGCTCAGCAAAGACCGTCCACAACCCGTGCGCTCCTATCATTTTGTGTTTTCGTCTGTTTGGATCGGGAAAACGGAATGTAAAAACGGTTGTAGAATAAACGGGCAATACGGACGCCGCACGGTCACAGCGGTCATAGGGGGAAACATTCATTGACGTTTTATTATATTTGTAGATTAAGAATAATATTACCGTCTTTATCTAACAAATGGCATTGATGTATTTTTTCAAATTTTTGATGACATTTTGTAAATGCAGTAATACCTACAAAAAAGCACGGCCCAAGGGGAAGGCGATCACTCTATCGCCCCTCCCTTAAATCCACCGATGGAATCCGTTCTGCTCCTCGTTCTTTTAATATTAAAAAGAATCCATTCCATTCCTTGTTCCTACAAAAATGGAATTCGTTCCTATCTCATTCCGTTTTATTCTCTTTTATATATATATAAAAAAAAAAAAACAAAGGATTTTTACATTTTACAACTATTTTTATTGTTGAAACTATTAGGTAAGTATAATAAATATTAATTTATAAAATTATCAGTTCATACATATAGAATTATTAATTATAATATTATAATACATTATTCAAATGCATACACATTATTTTATTTCAAAAGTATGAGCTTTTCAAATAACCTATCACTTAATTTAAAACGTTTAGCAGTCATAACTACTGAAACTGTTGAAAACAGTCTTTCAACAGGCGCACTTGAGGGCAATGCAGTGTTGTATTCTAAGAATAATTTTAAAACTGTTGGATGCATAAACAAAGAAGATATATCTCGACCAACAGATTTTAAATAATTTTCCATTTCATCTAAATTTGAATTTCACAGTTCAGGTTTTTTCATAATTGGTAGACGAAAAAAATGTTTTTTTTTTTTTTTTTTATAACTTGTATATTTAATTCACTTTCACTGTTTGTATGTTCTAAACTTGAATATATATAGCATTCATATAAATAAATTGTGATAATAAAATGATGAATTTGAACACCTGCAGACTATTTTTACATGCAATTATTGAACATTTTTGGATACATTTCCTTCATAAAACGTTAAAAATTAAATTCCAATACTAATAAGGAATTAATAAAAAAGTATTACGTTCCTATTCCTAAATAAAAGGCATTCATTCACGTTCCTATTCCTTTAACAATTAATGGAATCCGTTCTTTCAATCATTCCCATAAAAGGAATTCGTTCCAGGAATCGTTTCTTTTGGAACGCATTCTTAAACAACACTGCATATACCTATGTATTATAAAGGAAAATAAGCTATATAACTATTAATATAAGGTAAGGTTAGAAAGGAACAAAAATTGAATTTTTCTACACTTGTTCGCTATAACATTACCTAAATAACAAAAACAAAAATAAATTAACAAACATAATGATAAAAATAAAATTAGTTTCTGAATTATATTGATTTAGTTATAATTTGAGCGTTTCGGCATATCTTACAGAGAAATTGTTAAAGGGGACGCTTTTAACCACCGTCAGAGATAAGGGAACTGAGCCCCCTGCGTCCATCCCACATTAATCCCTGTGTTTAAGCTACCTACATTAATATTTTCTGACAGAAACTCGTAGCTTTATTATTATTATTATATATATAGCTTTATTATTACTACAAACAGACATGCATCTAATATTATAAGTTATACGAAATATACGTAGTTTTGAATAATCTAATCTACCTAATAATAACACAATATTCGTCTACTTAGAATTAGAAAGTAAGAATCAAATAGAACATTTTCAAAAGAGGCAATAACTAATTTTTTCAAATCGAATTGATATTTGTATTAAATTGGTTCTACTATTCTAGGTGGTTAAACATTTAGTTTCAAGTCTAATAAAGATTAAAAAGTTCTTTACTTAGAAATGAAATATTCAATTTACTCAATATAAATAATATGCCTAACAGTTAAAAAATTAACATGAATGAATTATTAATAAAAAATAAAATATATACCTATTATGAATTTCTATATATGATTAAAGAAACTATTTATGGAAATTAAACATACTACAAACATATTTTGTTTGTTCTTAATTTTTATTGTTGGTACGAGTATATTAATAAATATAATAATAATAATATGTATACGGTATGAAATATAATAATTAAGTATAGGTATAAACATAAAAATATAAATTATTAAAATATATACCTATATAATATAATATTATTATATTTTAAACCGTAATAATATGTATATAAGGTAGGAAACGATAGAATTACGAGCCCTACCTACTACTAACGCTTTATAGATGTGGTGAAAATATGTACTAAGCCGTAACACTTTTGGACCGAACCTACCCCATGCAATTGAGATAGGCGATATCTAATCTGTACACTTTAAACCGTGGATACAAAACTATTTTTAAATTGATAGATTATCATTTCTTTGTACATTTCATAAAAATCGCCTATTTGAAACCCCCTAAAAATCGAGTGTGTTGCGGCCTCTTCTAAAAGTAGGACACTATATAGATAGGTATGCTACGCCGCCATTTTGCGACACACTTATCAACATTAAATTATTATGATATATATATATTATAATACATTTCAGATATTTATTTCACATTTTTGTTGACATTTCACTTAATGTTTCCATTAGGTAAATTGATTTACGATCGGTATCGGTGGGTTCTTGAATTGAAATAGAAACACAAGCAGAGTGGAAGAGATTATGCCAGAGAGATATGCCAGTGTGCCACTGATTATATTTTTTATAATTAATTTTTTCATAAATTTATGATATTTTCAAGTTGATAAAATATTAAGAAATGCAAAATAACAGTGTCGACTCGTGTGTAGTGGTGACTGGACGATTGTCCTCCTCTAAAATTGCACCAAACAAATTA
>JAIPRL010012158.1:0-12417 GCA_025469235.1 Pemphigus obesinymphae | reverse complement strand
ATTAATAAATATATATATATATAAATATATATATATAAATATATATATGTGTAATTATGTTAATATTCAACGGTAGGAATTTTGTATTTGTATTATTGTTCATGCTATGGGTTCATTATTATTTCTTTGGTGGCTTTGACCATTAATTTATCTATTCGTCTAGATTAGTTTCACTTTTTCTACGTTTTTCTTTACCCGATTTTCTCATTTCGATCTTGTTCACCATAGTAGTATTCACATTTGTGGGGCATTTTCGAATACTATATATAATAATATAATAATATATCCAATAATTCTGGATTCTCTATTCTCCTGTATTCACATCTTGACATTGACACTATAATATTTTTAGTACCTTCCTTTCAAATTCAGCAAGAATAATTTCCTCTTAATACTCAGGTATTCTAATATTTTTTTTTTTTTTTTGTAAGAGAAAAATGTATATGAACATCAAACCTTAATATTGTTAAAGATCTCGTTATGCATTTTGAATATACTGATATAATATTTAATATATTGATCAAAATTTATGACAAAAGTGTACCATGAAGTTAAAGAGACCAAATAAGTCTATACTTCCTCGGATATCGAATATATTACACCAATAACATAGATGATTCAGGAAAACTATAAAGCATTAATAATTTTTTCTTAAGATTGGAAAATAGTAAGAAATAAAAAAGAACTAAGAATAATTGCATTTTAATTACCAAGTAATTTTTTTTATTAATACTCAAAAATGTTTAGTTTTTAGAACAATACTGTCGATTTTTTCAGAAGTACAGTTCATTTAAATAATATTTATGAATATTGAATAATAAAATAAATAAACAATTACGTGTTGTAAGACTTCGGTAAGCTAAAAATATGCAAATAACAATATTATTAATATTATGTATAGTATACTTACTTCTAATCTAAATAAGAATTACATTTCTACCGCCAAATGTGAACTATAGATACATAGATTCTAGTAACGATTTTTTTCAAAATAAAAGCTCTAATAATAATACACACTACTAATAATACGGCTAATATTTAATAAATATTAGCCGCAACAAAAACAATAAAACAAAAATACTAAAATGAATAAATTAATGAAATAAAACTTAAAAATAGTAAAAAAATATAAAATAAAACATTATAAACATAGTAAAAATACTCTAGCCAAAATTGTAAGTTATATTTGTAATAGACCACAATCGATAAAAAAATTAGGATTATTTTTGATGGATCATCAAAAATTATTATGTTAAAACGGACCTTCACAAATAAACACTATTATATTAAATATTAAATAAAATAAGTATAATAATGTAAAACAATTATGTGACTATATAAGTCTACTATATATTTATGTGTTTATCGTACAATATTATTCTAAAAATAAAAAATCATTTGCGAATTTAAAAAATCGGTAAATTTAACCTCTGCTAAGGCTTTTCCATTGAAATCCAATTATTTTCTTCCTAATTACCTCTACTTCTTTAAAGTACAATTCACAGACAACATGATACGATTTTACCAGAAAGTATTTTTTAGGTATATCTTTCGTCCACCGTTCCAGCCAAATACTCTCTTTAGACACTGTGAAAAAATGATATTTTTCTACACACACACAAATCCTGATGAACATACAGGTACAATACACCGATGTCCTTGAATGGCAAGTGTTAAAAATTATTATTTAAAAAAAAAAAAATAATAGGTACATTTTAAGAAAGCTATATAGTTTAATCTGTGCATTCTTTTATCAATGATATAACAACAATTATATATTATATTATATATATACTATTATATGTTCGTGGTAACATCATCCATGGCTAAATATCATCAATTTATATACATTCACAGTGGACGAATGTGATACTATCGCTTTGACGGCTAATCATGGAAACAGCGGCAACACATCGACAGTAAGGGAATCTTTATTTTACAAGGGTGTTATTGGAAAGTGCACTGGCGTGATGGAGACACTATCACAAACTCATGATATGCAAACTCGTGTTGTATTTATTTTTAAATTTATATTTTATATGTAAATATATAAATAATTATATATAAATATGTATATATGTATTATAAAGTGTATAATTTATATGTTATAGAATAAAAATTCAAAAACTACTGTCATTGTGTCACCTGTCTATATAAATTGACCAATGATACCTTTATTAAATAGTACTACTTTTTATAAATTCAATACATAATAAATGTATAAATAATCAATTATATAATAGTAATATATATATATATATATATATTTATATAGCTTGTTCTGTTAAAAATTTTTTTATAACTCGTTATGTCAAATTAGTTAAAAAAATATGAAACAATTTAATTTAAAAGATGAAATTTCCTAATTTTGCCTAGATAATCAGTTTAATTACAATCTGGAATATGTACTCTAACATTTTGAGATCGAAACTTGTCTTTTAAGTATATCTACTTAGAATTTTGCTATTAATTTTTAAATATTGCTAATAGTTTAATTTATCATTAGTTATAAAGCTGGATTAGTTACGTATATTATATATAAATAAATTACCTCCTCTTGGGTATGCATGTTCATAATTGTGTATTCCTAAAAGTTAATATCGGATATATATTAATATTAATTATTAAATATTTTGATATAAAATTTTATTCAAACCATGTATTGTAATTATTAATTTTTTTTATTGTATACAATTTTACATTATGTAACTGATAATATCATATTTTCCTGGTCATATGTTACACGTATACATATCAAATGAAACACTTTCTCTATCGGAGTGCATACATAAATAAAATACATTAATATATATCATGAGTACTTGTGACAATTTATAATATTATTATAATATATATATATATATATATATATATATATACCCAAAGTTATAATATTATACACTTTTATTTTGCGTATACATATTTCAACAACCAAGTTGTAATTTTCAGCACTAATCTGGTTAGGTTTTGGTACACGCTGAACATAGTTATTGAAATACGTCAAAATAAAAATACATAATATTATGTCTTCTGATATCCAATATAATAATAAAATAAAATACATTTTTATATAAACGATTCTAACATAATTTCAATATAATTTTAGTTAATATATTATATATATTTTTTTTAACAACGTTTAATCTTAGAATAGATTCTTTAAACTACATAGGTACATCGTATAAAATATTTTTATTCATTAACACTAAAAAGTGATAATTTTAATAAACCAACTATATTGCATTTACTATTAGATCTATTTAACCTCTATACTTCAAACATTTCTAATTGACATATTTTTTCCCAAAATATTGTATGTACATACAAATTAAAAAAAATATATGACTACGAAATCTAAACATTCCTAACTATGCACAGAATATTAAACAATATAGAACAATATATTATGTATAAATTGAAAAAGATAATTAAAATATAATTGTTAAAAAAAAATACTTAAAATATTGATTATTATGCTAAAATTCATATTATTTTTTGAAAAGTATTTGCATCTATTTTAATATAAATTAAAATAAATATTATATTATTATCATATCTTACAAATTTTTTTTTTCAATTAATTTTCTGTTTACTAATATTCATGTGATCAATAATATTGCTTTTAACGTCTATTATATAATATGTGTCACCTCGTATAGTGATATAGTTTGTATAGTAATAGTCCTTAGTTGTACAACTACAAAAAAATATTTTTAAAAATTTAGCCGGTAAATTAAATTATTTTGATAAACCAAATATATTAAATAAACAATAACAACCTCACCCTTCATTGGAAATATTACAGGTAAAAGCTTATAAAATATATGAAATATATGAAGTTTATTATCCAGTTTATTATTTTTTACTTTTATTTTTAAAATGTGTATTTTTCGATGGAATTTTTTAAATTCATAAAAGAAATTGTTCTTCTTACTTACTTTTTATTAAAATTAAAAAAACTAAAAGATTCTGAGTTTTTAAAAAAGTCATAAATTTTGCAATAAATTTTTCAAAAATGTACTTGATTCTAATTTTTTTTTTTCATGTTAAATAACACATAGGTATATAACACAATTAAAATCAGAATTCGACAAAAAAATTAACTTTTGAAATTTGAACATAATAATACTGGACGATTCTTGAGAATTAAAAACAAAATTATTTCGCTTAAGATGAATTTTAATGTAGAATAATAACATATATTTTATTAATCAATTATAAATTAATCGAAAAATGTACTTACTTATATCTTTTTTACCTAATTTACCAGAAACAAAATATTTATACTTAAATACATTGTATTTTGTCACTATTAGAACTAAAATATTTTTTATTATGTACTAATTTTATGTTAATTTATTTTGTTGAACCTAATTCTTTCAATAAAATGGTCCATGTTATACAATTCTATTACACATATTTGATACAAAAATTCGCCATAAATTTTGCAATAAATTTACAAAATTATTTTAATTAAACATTTTTTAAAATATTACACTAGAAATAATCGCATACACCATAATTTTGTACACAGTTATTACTGCTAGATATTGATTTTGGTTTCGACGTGTCGCACGTCGTTATTTTTGTATATATTTTTGTTTATTTTTGAAATATGATGCGATTGTTGTTTATCACAAAATAAAACCACATAATTGTAAGGGTTCCCGCGCGCGTCTGTTTTTCCGTCCCATCATAAACAAAATACCATATAGGTATATTTATTTTTTTATTGTGATTTATATATATTATCGTTTCTATTATTATTTATTATTGTTTATAAAATACAGTCCACTATTGAGAAAACAAATTACCACCAGAGCACTGTAGTATTTACAAAATAGCCGTTCTATTCGGGTTATCAATTTATCATTTTAATTTTTATATTATTGAGTGGTAGGCTTTAATACTATTATAAGCAAAGAATATATTTTAGTTTATGTGTATGTATTCATTTTCAAAATATTTGCATTAATACATTATTGTACATAATAATATGATTACCGTTAATTTACAATGGCACTACCATAAGAAGATATTTAAATATTTTAAATGCAATTCTAGTTGGAAAAATGCCATCGAAGGTGACCAAACCCTTAATTCAAAACAAAATTTTATTATGTGGAAAATTAATTGATATAAGTTTATTTTTAATAATAATTATACTAAATTTTATTATATATTATGAATAAAAAAATTTTTTATAATATAATATAGTTAGATATCTATTGACAGTATTGTAAAAAATACTTTTAAAATGTATTTAAAAACTTACTAAAAAGTATTCAAATACGTATTTTAAAATACATTTGAAAACGTATCAAAATATAAATATAAATACTGTACAAATTACTATCGTACCTAAATATCAAATTATATACCTACCTATAATGTTTGACTAACACAAATGACAAATACTCACTTGAATAATAAGTATTTTTTAAAGTAATAATAAGTATATTATTTAATTTAAAGTAAAATAAAATATCAAAGTTCTGTAACACCAAGCTAGAACAATGTTATTTTTAATATGTTTAAGTAATTACACATTAAAGTTACACTAAAACTAAGTTTATGCAATAAAATATAACAGAGATATGATAATAATACTATTAATATCGTTTTAGACACATTTCTTTGTAGGTATTTTCTTTCAGTTAATTTTTAAATAAAACTTAACTAATTTTAATAAACTTTTACATTTACATAGTTATTTCAAAATTTGTGTCAGTCAGTCATTTTGCTCAATTTTGATGTCCAATTTTCATTTCAATTTCAATTTCAAACGTTATTTTATTAAACTAAAGTATTTAAACTTTTGCAAAAATACAAAAAAATTGTATTTAAAATACTTTTTAAATATTCCTGGATTGTATTTAAAAATTATTTTAAATACACAAATAATATTTAAATACTTGTATTCAAATACTTTACAACACTGTCTATTGAAATGGTTTTTCTAACTATTTAGTAGACTATTTAAAGCAATATATTTAAAAAGTGTCAAAACATGTGCTATACAATTTAAAAACCGTTTATTAATGTTTACATATATATTTTATGTTTTTATTACTTATTTTTATTTTTTATGCCGTAGTACATAATAAAAAGAGTAAATCGTATATTAACAATAAAATAACGTTGGATCGCAATTTCGTAAATGTACAACCAGAACAAGAAAATAATAATATATTACCCGATTAGAATAACTAGAATATCATCAATCAGAGAGCGTGTCGTTAATCTGCTTTCCAAATATAGTTACTATAAACTATATATATTTTTTTTTAATGTTTATTATTTATTTAAATTGTATTTTTGATTTCTTGCTAATTATTCCTTTAGGCCTATACTCTTTATATTATTTTTAATCGTAAATGAAATTGTTAATTTTATTTATTAGCACTTTATTAGCTGCAACAGAAACAATAAAACAAAAATAGTAAAAATGAATAAATTAAATGAAATATAGCTTACAAATAGTGAAAAAATATAAAATAAAACATAAACATTGTTAAAATTCTCTAGGCAATATTGTAACTTATATTTGTAGTAGAGCACAATGGATAAAAAAAATTTGGATTAACTCTGATGGACCATCAAAAAATATTATGTTACACGGACCTTCACAAATAACACTATTATACTAAATATAATATGTATAAATTGTAAAACAATTATGTGACCATATATGTCTACTATATATTCATGTGTTTATCGTACAATATTATTCTAAAAATAAAAAATCATTTGCAAATTTAAAAAATCGGTAAATTTAACCTCTGCTAGGACTTTTCCATTAAAATCCAATTATTTTCTTCCTAATTACCTCTACTTCGTGAAAGTACAGTTTACAGACAACATGACGCGGTTTTGCCACAAAACCCATTCTAGATATAGCTTTCGTCTACAATTCCTGCCTAATACTCTCATTAGGAACTGTGAAAAAATGTTATTTTTCTACACACACACATATCCTGATGTACATACAGGTACAACATACCGATGACCTGTCATGAAAAATGTTAAAAATTGTTATTAAAAAAAAAAGAATAATACATTTTGAGAAAGCTATATAGTATATTCTGTGCATTCTTTTATCAATGATATAACAAAATTATATATTATATCTATTATATATTATATTATATATGTACTAATATATATTCGTGGTAACATCATCCATGGCTAAATATCATCAATTTCTATACATTCATAGTTGACGAATTCACTACTATTGCTTTGACGGCTAATCATGGAAACAGCGGCAACACATTGACAGTAAGGGAATCTTTATTTTACAAGGGTGTTATTGTAAAGTGCACTGCCGTGATTGAGACACTATCACAAACTCATGATATAGAAACTCGTGTTGTATTTATTTTTAAATTTATATTTAATATGCATATATATATATATATATAATTAATTATATATAAATATGTATATATGTATTATAAAGTATATAATTTTTGTATTATAGAATAAAAATTCAAAAACTACTGTCATTGTGTCACCTGTATATATAAATTGACCAATGATATCTTTATTAAATAATACTACTTTTTATAAATTTAATACATAATAAATGTATAAATAATCAATTATATAATAGTAATATATATATTTATATAGCTTGTTCTGTTAAAGATTTTTGCTTAACTCGTTATGTCAAATTAGTTAAAAAAATATGAAATAATTTAAGTTAAAAGATGAAATTTCCTCATTTTGCCTAGATAATTAGTTTAAATACAATCTGGAATATGTACTCCTACATTTTCAGATCGGAACTTGTCATTTAAGTATATCTATTTAGTACTTTGAGACTTTAAATTTAGTATCCAAGCTCTCCTTTCAAAATGTGTAACTTAAGATTATGATTTTGAAAATGACAATGTAATTATTTTTTGAGTAAGGAAGAGTAACAGTTCCTTACTCAAAAAATACAAACGTTATACGAATTAATATTTTATTTTTCAAAAAATTGTGAATTTTGCATTAAACATATCAACAATGAACATTTTTTAAATGTTTTTTCTTTAACAATCATTTAATTTTTTTGCTAATTGTAAAATAATATTTTAATTTTACAATAATATTTATTTTTGAAATTATAATAAAATAAATTTAGGAGAAATTTTAAATGGCATGTAAAAAAAATATTTTATTTTAATTTAATAATAATCTGTATGTGTATTTCTTTACTGTATATAGTATTATGAAATCCAATTCTTATCATTGATTTCACATTATAGGTTATACTTACACCCTAATTTTACAAAAAGTGCAACATAATCCTAATATTTATTAAAAATTTTGAATAATTTTACCAACCAACCACCCCTCTCACCTATTAATTTTTTTAATGTATAGTATTTTTGCTTCCAATTTAGAATATGCAAAATATTAAATAATTAAAAGTTTTATGATGTTTATTAAAATCTAAAATATTTAAAAGGTTAATGTGATATAATACATCACATTGGGTAGCATGTTAAAGTAAAACAAAAATAAATGAAAACTCGCATTTCAAGGATAAAGTTTGCATTAGAATTAAACTGTATTTGAGCACTATATTTTATAAACATTTTTGTAATTTTTAAAGTTCATTATACAAGTTTATTTACTTGTACAATATAATTAATCGATTTACTTACCATCTTGATAAATTTTGAAGCCATCTTGTCCTACCTCATCTGTTATAAAAAATGTTGAGAATTATTATGTTATTAACTATCTAATTTATGAAATATAATCCAAAATATTTAATATTAAAAATTTTAAATTTACATACTCAAACATAATCCTGTATACACAATAATTACATATTAAATTAAAATGTCACAATAGTGAAACTTTATTATTATTTTATTTTCTTTATAGTAGTGGTTTTAAGTATTTGATTCTTAATATTTTTATTAAATATTTAAGAGAAAAGTTTTAAGTTTATATATATTTATATATATATATATATATATCGTTTAATCAATTTAAAATCTATATATATATTAATATATATTATATTATAGATATATTGTAAATTCATGTATAATTGGGTGGTCCTTATTTTTAAATTTTGAAATATGAAACGTGTGCTCCTTAAAAATATTCCAAATAAGTTAAAATGAAACTCCAAAAAATAATTTTCGATTCAATTAATATTTATTGTATGCTCAATGCGGTTAAAATTCAATAAAAAGGAAGGCTTGTTTTTATTGTTTTGTGTATACTCTGTTAAATTTTAAAGTTAAGAAAAAATGTACAAAAATATTACTATTTAAAAAAAAATATTTTCTAATAGAGGGACAACTTAACAAATTTATCAAAAAAATAAATTAGCTTTTTTGCGTGAAATCTAGAAAACCTTATCGTAGTTATATTATGAAAATGGTTCGGTTTTCAGTTTATTACCTTTTGTTCATTTAATTTTGGATGTTACACAAAGGTTACATAAAAGTATTGTTATAGTACATAATATTATCTATAAAAAAGGTTTTGCAATCATTTTTGACACAATAACTCTTTATTATAAAAAAATCATGAAAACATTGAAAATATAGGTTTTCATATACTCAAAATTTTTATTTTCTAAAAATAATATTTGTAATTAAATTATTTAATTACAGTTTATATATATATATATCAAATCATCTATATATATATATATATAGATGATTTGATAAAAATAAGTAAAAATATTTAGTTTTATTCTAAATGAAAAATTGACATACAATTCAGTTTAAAATGTAATAATGGAGAGTATATTGGCGTTTCATATTTTGTTTAATGAATCCTGCTTTAGTGAAGTATGGAAGAAACTTACGATGCTTTACCACTACTTAAAGTATGAACTGTGATTGCTCTTCTGATTTAGTGCGCAGCCCATTTTACTCTTGTATATCATTGTTGTGTGTATCAATGTTCACACGAATTTTGGCCACATATTGTTGAAGTTCACGATATATTGGGTTATTAGTCTTCTTCTTTGTGTTATTTGTCACAAAGTCAGGAATCTCTTTTATAGAATTTCTTGTTCAGAAAGAGTGATTAACTTCAGTAGATCTTTAAAAATTGGAGGAATGTCTTCTTAATACCATCTTTCTCTTTTCTTCAAGAGGAGTTAAATCATCAAAGAAAAAAATACTAATAAGTTTCACTGAGAGGTAACATAAGTGTTATTTAATCTTCTTATGGGCACCTAGAGAAATTCTGTCTCCAATAACCAGTAATCGTCGTTCTAAGAGAAGATCATTTTTTGGGGCTGATATTTCAAGACTTGAAACGTACAAAGTTCCCTGAGTCTATTCAATTCTTGAACAATGAAACTAAATGCACCATTTCGAAAAAGAAAGATCTTGTACTATAAATCTGGCGATCCATAAATCTTGCACGGTGCATTTCTCCAGGTTTCATGATTTTGATTCCACTTTGAGGAACTCCAAAGAATATAGTAATTATTTCCAACAGTTCTCTATAATTATCATTAGGATGATTAATGTTTAACTGCTCAGTTTCAAATAAAATAATTTCATATTAAAATAATTTAAAATTGAAATATAACTTCGATCGGGTCTTCTAGACCTTCTAGTCTTCTAAAAACCGCTAATTTTACGAAAAATTTTTCAGAAATCATTCTATTAGAAATAATTATTTTATATAATTATGTTTCTGTATATTTTGTACCTAACTTTAAAATGCAATAGATTATATGTAAAAAAATATAGAAAGCTCCCTTTTTTATTAAATATTAACCCCATTAAGCATACCTTAAATATTAATTGATTCAAAAACATTTTTGTGGTTTCATATTAACCTATTTAGAATAATTTAAAAGGGGGCCCTTTTCATATTTCAAAAATTTAAAAATTACATCTATAGATAAGAACCACCCTAAATTGAAAAATAATATATTTTATGCGAACTTACCAACATTTCCTGTAAAAATAAATCAATATTTCTAAAGTTGTACTCTACACTAGTGTGGGTACTTATTATTTATTATTTTAAAACTTTATAGTATATGTATTTGTATATACATTTGTTATATTAAAATTAAACAAATACTTAACTTTATTTTTTATTTTTACACAAGATACTACCATTTTTAGAAGTTACGATATTCTTATAGGCTATATTATAGTAAAGAGGGATATAATTTAAACTTTCAATTATAAAATTATCTGTGTATATATTGTTCCTTTTTAAAATTCAAAATCTTAAAGATATCCAAAGAATTTTTAGATAGTATATCATGAATATTATATTTGTGATATCAAAAAATTAAACGACGGTAGAATACAGGTTTATTTATTATATTGAGTAATAATTGGTTTCTAATTTATAAAAACTGTTTATCTAAGATTCAAGGTCACAATTATATACTTTAACTTAAGGGTGGGGTATTTTTTAAAAATACAAATATTGTCTCAATATTTTTTAAGTATGTTGTATTGTTGTAAAATATAAAAACAGTATTGTTATTAATTTCTATATAATAAAAAGAACATTACTTCTGAATAAATGAATTTCCAATTTTTGCTTTCTCATATTAATATAATAATATTATATTATCATAAAAAATTAATAAGAGGCAATAACACTTGTTATTTTTTGAAAAAATTATTCTTTTGATCTTATATCTTAATTAAATTATATTATTTGTAAATTTTAACTTTAATAATATTAACTTTGTAGTTAGTTCAGTATACGTTCCTCCAAATAGCTCTATCCCACTCTACGAATCCTATTTATCTGCCGTCCATTCTGTCCTTCAGTCTAATCCGGGCTGTGTAAATTTATTTTGCGGGGATTTCAATCTTCCTAATATATCTTGGTCTAACGACAACTATGGCCTCTCCTACTCTTCCTCTTCCTGTTCCGGTTTAAGGGTTTATTGTATACCTGAAACATTCGCCTTTCTAAACTATTTTCAGTTAAATAATGTTGATAACTCACATAACAATCACCTCGACCTAGTATTTTGCAATGATAGAAGATTATCTATTGCCAAATCTCTTAATACGATTGTGCCTTGTGATCTATACCATCCCAGCTTATCACTCTCATTCATGATGAATTATTATATCCCTACTGTAGATTCTTCACATACATTTTTCGACCTCGGCCGTGCTTCATAAACTGATATCCATAATTATTTAACTTCATTCAACTGGGCTGCTACATTTCACTCTCTTGATATTGACTCAGCAACAAATGTCTTTTATGATGCATTGCACTTCTGCATGCTCAAATTTGTACCAGAAATTTCTTATACACCTTCTAATTTCCCGATTTGGTTCTCTAAAACTCTTAAAACTCTTGTGTTTGACAAGAAACGTGCTCATGCCAAGTACAAACTAACGCGTAATCAAACGGACTATTCGAAGTTCTCATATCTTCGAGCGCGTTTCAAGTATG
>JAIPRL010012157.1:0-12421 GCA_025469235.1 Pemphigus obesinymphae | reverse complement strand
TAACTTTATTTGATTGGCCTGAAACTTAATAGGATTTAGTTTTAGACTAAATAGAATAAAAAAAATGCCGGTCCTCAGAGGAATTCCGATATTTAAAAAATAAGTGGCACCCTAATGTACAAGTACCCTACCCTTTAAAACACATTAAAAGTAATAGCGTTCACACATTTTTACAAAAAATAACGAACTTGCCCCGCCGAACTTGTTTTTCACAGCTCTTGTTTTCCGTCCGTTCGTCCCAGCGCTCGGTCCGGTTTCCGTTTCGCATATACAAGTCGGACGATTCGAGTAATATTCACGCGATTCGCGTGTCCCGAACCAATTGGTCGATTCGGAAAACAATCGCCGACCAGTCCCGCGAAAACAGCCGCGCGCCACCTATTATTATTATTATTATTATTATTATTATTATTATTATTATTATTATTATTATTAGTGTCGAAGTAATTTGCGCGTATATAACCTATATAGGTGTAGTCGTCGACAATCACGAGTCGTAAATCTTTTTTTGGAATGTTGCCCAATGTCGTGGACCGTGTAACTATTATACATATCTATGCCGTACCTATATAATACACACCGAAATGTATTATCCTTCGAGAGGGGAAAAAGGGGAGAAAAAAAGTGTACTTCGACGGTAGTACTTATATAAAACGACCAGTGTATATGTATACCTCTATACACGTATTTTATAGTAATCGTTATTTGTAGTCCGCTCCGGAAATTCGTAAATCACCGAAATTATATAGATCTCGTCCCTCGTTCCTCGGGCGCGGTAATTGTTTGGAAACATATAGCATGCTAGTTGTTACATTGTCGTCGCTACTGCCGAGGGGGAGTGCAGAGATTTAGACGGAAAGTCATCGCCATCACCAGAAAACATGCACGCAAGAACGGGAAGAATGTAAAAAAAAAAAAAAAAAAAAACAGATTTTCCGAATAAAAATAACACTTTATATACTCATGCAAATCAAACGAGTGCGAAACAGGGGTTAGAACCTTGACATTTTATCGGTTCCGGTTTTGTAAAAATAATATTTTCAATTTCGAGAAATAAGGCTTCGCTGTTTCGAATTTTGGTTAAACAACGTGGGTTTTAAAAACCAGATAAATTATAACACTAAAGGGTTAATAATAGTGGCTCTGGTTTTTGAAGTTTACTAAAATTGCAATTATCTACATTAATGTTAAATAGCCCCTAAATAACATAAATTAATTTTTTCAAAGAAAAAATATCATTCCTAATATAATATTTTCATCAATTGAATTATATTATAAATTTTTTTCGTATTTATCAGTTTTTGTATCGCTGTTATGTTAATTATAAAGAAATTAATTTGAATTTTAACAAACTTTAATAATTGTTTAAAAATTAATGATGTAACCTAATTAATAGTTAAATATAATAAAATATAATTGAAATATTTTGTTTTTAGTTGTAAAAAAAATAAATTCAAAAATGAGAATTGTGGGGCAGAATTCTAGTAATTATAATAAAAAAAAAAATAACTTAAAATATACAATAGAACAAAAGTTATTACATTTGTCAGATCTTCGTGGGACACTCTGTATAATGTATATACCCAAACGTAGTGTTGAATTTTGGGTATATTTACCCATGAAAAAATAGATAGGTATTATCACAAATGATACATCTCTTCTCCGTGTGCGCATCTCCTCTTCACCCGGCCTATAACGTAGGTAGTTCACTACTTTTCATTGGTCTAATATTTTATCTTTCGGATTTGAATTTTGATGGTGATTATATAAACGAACAATTAAACATAGATTATAATAACTTAAATCATAATAAATAATATCAAATATAATTTATTAAAATTATACGTACACTATTAAATAATTAACAATAGTAAATACAGTCAAGAATACATAAGATAACATTGGCCAATAAGAAGTGGTGAACTACAACACAGGTGCGGTGAGGAAATGTTTTAGCGAGTTGTGCGTATCACAAATCTGTGATGATACCTATCTATTTTGTTATGTATTTACCCAAACGCGTTTCGCCCTTTAATTTGTATATATTTTTTGATATTAAATATATTTTGATCTTGTGTTTTATCATGGAACCATCAACCGTGTAATATTTGCACATATACTCTCACCTCTCCCCCCATTTCAATGGAAGAAATTTCAAAAATGATTTTTACCAATTTATACGCAGGTATTATGTTATTAACCGATGCGCAACGATCAAAAATGCGATAATAAAATAACATAACAACGCGGTGTATCTCCTGAATGTCTAAATATAAACTTACCTATATATAATATTATATGATATTATTATTATTATTATTATTATTATTCCGGGAAAACGAATTTTAAATATTTGCGTGGAATTATTATTCGTTTAAAACAATTTGTATTTTTTCTGCATCGTTAATAACGATAATAATAATATATTATACGAGTACAACAGCTCGTCGCGTGCGAGCGGTGGCGAGGGATATTGTTGGTTGTTTGTACTGTACGACGTCCATTTCGAATGATTAAAATGCTTTTCGTGTTGGATATACGAGCGAATATTCATTCCTTGTATTGTGTATAGTACATTATTATTATGAAGTGATGTTAAAATACGAGATTTTTTTCGATTTTAATTGTATATATTTGCATATTTCAGCTTTTCGCGGGAACAAACGCTCGCGAGTTTAACGATATAATTTCATACAGAATTCGCTAAATGTTCATCCGAACGAATAAGTCTGTTGTTGTATACACGGTATAATATAATATAATATTATGTTGTATACACATAACATAGTATAATATTGTATTTATAAATTGGATGTTCGTCTGTTCGCACACCCACCCGAATATTGTGTTGAGTCGTGGGCAGAAAGATCGCGCGCGAGATAGAAATGATTTAGTTAAAACTTACTTTGTGTAAAATTATCGATGACGACGAATAAAGTACGTAGGTTCGTTTATTTTGTTATATTGTTTTTCATTTTGTTGGGAATATGACAATAAATATAGTCCCGTGGTGGAATTTCGTGCAAAACAACCATACTTTACGGTCTTCGTGTGTTTATTATGCGGGAAAAAACGGAATCGAACTGCAAAAAGAAAATTATACATCACTACATCACTATTGTTTTGAATTATTGAGGTTAAATTACATGTGTATAAAGCATACAGTTAGATTAGGGGGAGTGATAACCTCTCTCTTTCCTAAAATGTTAACGAATTTAATATAGAATAAATAAAGTTAAATAAAAATGCATATAATATATAAAAATTAAATTATTAAAATCAATGTTATTATAGGTACCTACTTATTATATACATTTTTGTTTAAAATTTAACGATAACAATCAGAATGTTCATGGATTAAACAGTAATATAGAAGATTTTCTTCCTCAATACTGCATTTTGGTTATATTGTCTGAGAATTTTCAATATTGGCAAAAGGTAAGAAAATCGCAATTCATGTCCATTTAGTTATATCATTGATTATATAATATATATTTATAATATCCGAAAATTGATGAAAATTGTTTGGAGTTTCTGTTAATGCTGATTGACCACTGACTTAATACATTTTTTGAACTGTCTTAACACATTGAAATCAGGTTAAACCATGCATTTGTACTTAGGTTTATGTATATATCCTTTATTCATAATATTTTAGTCGTTTAGTCAACAGAAAACGAATATTATTTAGTGACGTGTACAATACACGCAATCGGTCGTCATAGCGGATATAATATGACTGTATATATTTTATATGGATTTTTCACCCTCTGGGAGAAATGCGTCCTGAGCCTTACTGATAACATATAACATATAAAAGACAGATATTCTTTTTTCGTATACATACAGTTTATTCTTCATCCTATATAGAAATCGTCCTTGGAGGAAAAAACGACCCCGCGTGACACAGGGTTGTTGTCGTCTGGTTCGCCACCACTTATCGTAAACATGTCTCCGATAAAACATATTGTTACAAAAAACATAATATTACAATACATATTTATACGTAAAATATGATAAATAAAATTCATACATATATACTGTTCTGATCGCGTGGTTTGGTAATAAATCATTTTAATCGGTCAGGAATGTGAAAAAAAAAAAAATGTGGAAATATATTGTAATCGTTTCTCGTTTTAATAATAGAATATAGGATATAGTACAAAGTTTTCTCTTCCCGTTTTTTTTTTTTAAATTTATTTACTCTGTAAATATTATTATTATTATTGCATCCGTATACCATGACGTAATATATTTCGGTGATATTTTATTTGTTTTTAATTACTTGGAAGGGTCGAAACACCCATAGGTATTGTTAAAATATAAAATAAATTGTTAATTTATAATAAAAAGTATACATTTAGGTATGTATAATAGGGAAATCATCGACTTGTATAAAGAATCGTTTATATTTATATAATTATTAATTATAATTTACAATTGATAACAGATTTGAGTGATTAACTACCCCCTCCTCAAATCCTAATTGAGCATTTACAACTAATACAATATTGAATACATTTTTGCATTTTAAAAATATAAGACAATTTTTTTTTTATTTTAATATTATTTTCAAAGAATATTTCATGTTTTTCAAATCCTTAAGTAAATATTATGATATCGGTATAATTTAGACCTAAAATGTGAGAAAATACCATTTTTTTTTTCTAGTATTATCATTGATTATATAAGCACAAGATTGCCCATGGTATAGGAGTATTCGGCGACTAAAATTATGTTCATAAGAGTGGCCGAGAGATGGTGTTATGTCAATACCAACATTCTATTAATAGCGGAAAACGGCTACCACTCCACTCCCCCCCAACCACACCTATCTACGGTGAGGGTACCACCTCCTTGCATCCAGGAACCGCTCGCGTCTCTCATCTATCTATGACAGAGGTACTACCCCCTTGCATCCAGGCTACACTAGCGCTTCATAACGGTTGCTTCCAATGACCTGTCGCCAAATATTATCGTTGCATGGGCTATCTGTTTATTATATAATCAATGGTATTATGCTGAAAGACTTAGCATATTATGAAAACATTAAAATATGTTTGAATTCAAAAGTTTTCCACAGTTAATCATACATTTATAGATATTCGTCTTACCTAATCGGCTTACCAACGAATTCCCTGTGAACGATACTTTTCTACTAAGAGTTCGAGAAGAATAAAATATAAATCAGATTCAACAGAAGAACGTCCTAAACCCATTTTGTTTCTTAGGTTATCCCTTGAGTAAAAAATATATTTATTATTATTATTCATTTCATATACAGACATGTAGCATTGTAACAAGTAAAATGTAAATGATGAATGTGACCAGTTTAACATAAATAAAATTCGTATTTGCTTTGAGTTGATATCACACCTTAGAATAAATTATTCGGTGATTTAGGTTATGTTTGAAAATACTCTTCTATATGTCAAAATCCCGTTTACATTTCATTAGTATTGTAATGATGTCGTTTTTATATACAGGTACAGAGCATTGGACATTTTTTATTGGTATTATTTATATTATAAATGTTTGTAAAATTCATTATTTTTCAATAATATTGTATTGTAATTAATAATAATATGTGGTATGCACTCATATTGTTATTATTATTCTTATTATGATTAACTATTGCGTTTAAATATTGTATATAGGAATATTTTTTGAAACGTTATAAAAAGGGTTTATTATAGATAAAACTAATCAATAAGGGGTTAAACTTCCCATAAAATCCCAGACTATATTTTTGCTTATATGGTATTACAGTTCGTTGAACGGTTTAAATAATGCATAAACATAATATATAGTACTACACGAAGACCATACATGGTCTATAGACAAAATTACATAATATACAATATTGGTTTTTGAATAAAGTATAATATAATAATTTATTATTGAATTTTCGAGTTCGGATCGATTTACATGGCAATAATTGTGCTAACAAGCTCTCCCGCAGCGTTTTTAAACACACTCGACTACACAGAAGCGCGCAGACTACATCAGCAGCTGTGCCCCTACACTACTCGAATATGTTTCATTAAACGCAAATCGTCGCAGGATTTTTATAATGTAGACTATAGAGAATCCCAGGCGATGGAATAAAATAATAATAATCGACGATTACTATCGTCTCTATAAATTAGTCTTGTAAAGTAGGTAGTACCTATATTCGAATATAAATGAAATGTACCGTCCTATCTCTTCCTCAACATGATACGCGAAAACAAAATTTTACTGAAAAACAAGTTCTCTCGAATGTTTTGCCTTCGAATTTCAAGACTTGAAATTGTAATGGGTAATAAATTTCTGATTTACTGATGGACGTATCACGTATAATATGAGAATATATCACAGTACAAAGCTCAGTGAATGGGATATAAAAGTAAATCAGAATACAACGTTCGCATTGGCTATATAACTGGAATCTAATTGCGCGTGAAGTGTTTATAAATATAAATAAATAGTGAAGATAGACGAAAGTATGTTTGTTTTTGAGTGCAAGAGCGATTATAAGGTTCGAACAAAAACAAAGGGAAGAATCGTTCCAAAAAATTATGACAAATAGGTAACAGAAAAGATCCGGAATTTATATTTTTCTTTTTTTCAAAGTACCTACCTATATTAAAGTATAAAAAATCAAATTGACTGGCGAAAATCATTAAATTGATTGGTGGTAAAAGTTTGCTCGCAGTTCGACTTTTCCCCGCATATATTGTATACTCTCGGTGTATGAAACGGTTATTTATATCCGCTCATATTTCTGCACTCGACCTCCTCCCGCACCCTCGAAATCCACCATTTCTTTATACATTTTCATAGCACATCATAATGTGTATTGTGTATGAGTGTGTATGCATGTATATTGATTGTATATATGAGTGTGTATAATGGCCTTTGATTCATAACCGCTTCCTTTTTGCGTTTCGTTCCCCAAAGTGAGCCAAGCCTGGGGTCCACCGACGTTACTTTCCGCTCCATCGGATCGACAATTAATGGCAAACCGTCCGCCCACGCCACGCGGAAATTTCCGGAAACGTCGTCATCGAATAAGTCTGCACACCCTCAAGTCTTCTGTACAGCTCCACCCGCGGTGACTCGTCTCTGATAAGCCCTGTGAGACACGAAAACTCCAAAATAGATCAATCTCGTTGAGTAATGATGACTAGAACCAGCAGAGTCTTATAGCTAGACCAAATTATAATATTATAATCGGAGAGGATACAGTGGCGTGTTTATACCGGATAAGTCGACTATATTTTATCTGACTATTTCTGTTATTCGTGTTATAAGTATTTTCAAACAAAATAACATGTATAATAATAAGAAAATTCATAAAGTAAAATAAAAAATTTAGAATTTAAAACTTACGGACTCTGTATTTTGTTTCTCCTGAAAATTTTCAAAATTTCAGATTCAGATACCAGTATTGTCATCAAATCAGTGACGAAGTGCAAAATTTGTACCGCGTCCGTTTCATTGCAGGATGCGAATTGTGTCTGATCACAGTACGAACGCTGTAATATTTGATGATAAGATGTTTACGATTTACTATTATTGTTAAACGTCTAGTTTTCCTTTTGTGAAGACCTAAATACATCACTGCTCAATTGTGTTCACGATTAAAAATTTAGATTAGATATTATAATTAATTAACACTTAGCTATTATTGAGTGAAATTTAGAACTTATTTGAAAACCTGTTCTAACCAGAATCCAAGCCAGAACTTTCTTTGATTTTTTTAAATAACTTGAACCATTTACTGATACTATAAGACTACAAAATAGTGGCCTGTTCAGGGTCTTCTACTTATCAGTATATTAACATATTTTTGGTTTTAGAAATGCGACAAATCTATACGTGCTCCTTCGTCATTTTCGTCAGCTGATAATAGTTTAAATACCTACCTATTATATATTTGTTATTCGATTTCTTCGATTAAAGAAAAAAAGCGTTTCGTTTTTAGAAACTGCATGCGATTACAAATATTTAAACTTCGTATTCCACGCATAAATATAATTTAATTATTTAATGGTTTTTGACGACCAGAGTTTGAATTCATTATTATAACATCTATGTACCATATAGTAGTAGGTACCCTACTACAAAAATTTATTAACAAAAAAAAAAGTATTTTCTCTAAAATAGGTAGTGGTGTAGGTACTTCGAGAATTATCGTTCAAATATAAAATCGACGGATTCTAAGTTACAATAATGTAAACGCCACAGCTGTCGTTTTGTTGTCGGCCGTTTGATTTAGTATTTTATATTTTTACTAGTGTTTCAGAAGTTTTGATGAAGATTTTGTTTCTTATGCTCTCAAAATAGTAATTCCGTAAGAAAATCGTATTAATACCATTTCGTATATTAACTTTTATTTTTAATTTTAGCGACGTCGCACATTGGTCAAAAACGGCTCTAAGTACGCTCATAGTCAAAAAGAAATTTGTTTTTGTAAATCAATTTTTAACAACCTAATTTTATACTATAGAGATCATGAGAAATTATACCTGTATTCATATTTTAAAATTAATATAACGTATATTATTTATATGTTTTAAAGTGATACTGCAGTTAGGGTGGATATAGTTTTTAATCATTTCGTGACAAATGAAATAGGTGTATACATATTTGTCATTAAAAAAAAAAGTTCCATCAGGTTTTACTTTGGAAACAGTTATAAATAAGAGTATAACCTATGTTCTTTGAAATCTAATAATAAGGTTTAATATTTTAATTCGCATATATCTTTTTGTACATGTAATTTTTATCATTCGCATTTCGCACGCATCAATTGAGATTCGCAGAAGAGTTCAAGTCATCGTTACAAAACTACTCATACAATATTTATTAAAACTTAATATTATGCACACAATTATTTTGTCTGGAACTATAAGCTCGTGAAAAATGAATAACAAAGGTAAGTTATACAATTTAAATATTAAGTTATTTCATATAATTTACATAATATTGTAAAAAACAGTCGTAGAAAAAAGACGAAAACAAAATATATTTAAAAATTATACAATATTAAAACAATAAATATATTTCAATAATAAATTATTAAAATACAAATATATTTATTAAAAATATATGTATAATTTTATATAATAATATATGTACAATAAATTATTATAACAATTATACGTACTTACATATTTTTAATATATTTTGCAAGTACTTATTATATTATACACCTACTACATATTAGGTACATTTTGCAATAGTGGAGATTGAAGAACGAGTTTTTCAAAGACTTATTAATAGCCAAAATTGTCTAGATAGTACTTACTTTAAGGGTACCTACGTAATAATACCTTACTCAATTGTCTTTGTCTGACACACGAGCAACATAGCAAAATATGGTTTTGTATTTCTAATTTCATGACCTATTATTATAATTAATAAAGAGAACATAATCTATGACATGTAGGCATTATTTTTTCGATAAATATAAATTTTAGGTTTTTACAAGTTTATAAATGATGTGTTAATTAAATTATGAATTTTTTGCTTGAAATTTAATTTATTAAAAATATAATTCCTACATGTCATAGACTATATTCTCTTCACTAATTATGATAATAGGTCATCATATCCTAAAATCAACAAATTTTTCACGAAATTGGAAATACAAAACCCGATTTTACTATGTTGCGCGTGTATCGGACAAAGACAACTAAGTCAGGTACCTACTACGTCCTCTTAAGAATGTAAATGTAAGTTTCCAATTTTTGCAATTATCTTTAGATGGGTAATTTATAAAGGAAAATAGTTATCAAATAATGCGAAAAAATATATTTGGGATATTGTACAATTAATCTGAACAATAATGTAATAATATTACAAATAATATGAATGTGACCAAATCAATTTTCGTTATTTTGTTATGATTAAAATTAATAATAATTATATACACTTTGAAATCCAAATTAAATTTTAGATACTATAGTAATAATTTGACTTGAAGATGTTTTAAAAATCTTTTTACTGCTTTAGGACTATATATAGAAAATTAAAAATTTGATATTTTTATAGTTACGGGTCAACAAACAAAGATTTGTGCAAATTGACGTGTCAATCCGTTTGTGTTTAACTGTACGGATTTCACATGTTTTACATATATATTATATACTACCATTGATTATGCATTTGTATGACTATATAGAGAATTTGTATACAATTCTTTTTACCCGAATAACTAAAAACACTTAAGGGCTGGAATGACGTCACAACAGCCTCATCATCCTCATTTGTGAACGTCAGTGATTTTTTTTCAACGATTTTTTAATTATTAATTAAAACTTCTGGGGAAGAGGTAAAATGAACAATTAGATAGTATTCCCTACCGGAAAATATGTAGGTACACGTGAAACATTTGGAGCATTATTTCTATACTAAAAGTTTTTGGTAGAGATATAAAGTAAAATTAAGTAACGCTATTGTAATAACCAACACATTTCCCACCGCTTCGCGCTTGAATAAAAATCTAAAAAATATGGTTTTTTTTTTTAAAAGTTAAATGTTAATAGGTATTGAATTTAAACTCGAGCTAAACTTATTCGATGAAAAACAATCCAATTTATTGATTCTATATTAGATTATGATATGTATTTTACTAACGATATTGTCTCGTAAGACTTAACATAATATATATATATATATATATATATATATATATATGTATGCGCGTGCCGGACAGGTACTCGTGCCGGACACTTGTAGGACAAAGTCGAAAAAATAAACGTCGTTCACACTTCAGACGTCACGTAAGTATAGGTATGTATATAGGTGTACTCGTATATTATATTATATTATATATATATGTATATATAAAAAAAAAAAACCTTTGGTGTGCATCGGAATTAAAAAACGGTCACGTGCCGACGGGACGCCGAAGGACTGTCGTCGAGTGCCTTTACTGCCACGGCGCTGCGTGGGGAGGGGATACAACGCATATATGAAAAACGTCTCCGACGGCGGCATTTGAGTGCGTGGGTGTACTCGAGAGCAATAATAATAATCAGCCCTTCGGTATGCACATCGTCCGTATATATGATTTAATATATATATATATATATATACACTATATAGGTAGGTGAAAAAGAGGGAGTGAGTATATATTGTGGTGTGAGGTCTTTGTGGAGGGGGAAAGTAAAAAAATGTATTTATAAAAAAAAATTTTCATTTTTTTTTTTTTTTTTTTTATTAAGGCTCCAAGATATATATTCAAAGTCGAAGAAATCCATTGTTGGAGATATAGCTTATAGCGGAGGGTTAACCGCGCGATCGTGTGCCGTGCGGTGTACAGTTTGTGGTATATAATTTAAATTCCGGTTGCCCTTTTCGATGTTTTTCCACACACACACACACACATAAATATATATATATATATATATATATATGTACCTATGTACGTATATACCTACACACGCACACACACTCGTATATGTATAGGTACAATGGGATGAGTCGGAGAGCAAAATCTCCGCGCGGTGCAAAAGCCCTCTTCTCCTTTTATTATTATTATATTATTTTCCCCGAGACGGCGACGTGATCGTGACATATTTATTGCTGTACGGCGAAAAAAATCTCCTGAGAAATATGCGCATTATTATTAATATTATTATTTATCAAATTTTTATTCGTTTCGAATATACGAGTATATATTGTAATATAGGTATAATATACCTACGCCAAATACCTGCGTCTATATGCGTGTCAAGCTGTGATTGAAAACCCACGTCTATAGTGCAAATAATATGATCGCATACGGATTTCACAACGTTCTACCAGTTCCATCGTCGTAATATATTGCATACATAATATTATAATATATAGTTACAGCAAAACTTAACTCTTTCAAACAAGTTAAAAAGTTGAAGTCAAGTCCCAAAAAGTTAATCCATTTTTCTAAGCTTTTCAAGTCGACTATATATATATATATATCAGTAGCGGCTCGTGGGTGAAGTATCTGGTGGTGCACAACCAAAAAATACTACGGATTAATAACAAATATGTGTATTAACAATATTGTAATATTATGTTATTTTCTCTAAAATGTAGATATAATAGGTAGGTACTGTAATAACGAACGTGGTGTCATTCATTTTATTAGGAAAATACCTACATTCAGGCGCGGACTAGCAAGTAGGGGCGTGGGATGCGATGATATCTTAGAGCAAATTATTATACATTTAGGGGCTAAAATTTCGTTCCCCAAAAAATAACATTAAAACATTAAATATGTGATTTTGTTAACATCAATTATAGTTATTTCTTTTATTTTCAAAAATAATCATCCTAGAGTCTTGAAATTTTCAACAAAGATGTAGGTAGGTATCTTTTTACTTTATTACTATATAATGTTTGTAATGTATCATAAAATAATAGATAGGTAGGTCCTAATCAAAATTTC
>JAIPRL010012156.1:0-12421 GCA_025469235.1 Pemphigus obesinymphae | reverse complement strand
TTCACCACAAGATTGCTTTTAGAAGGTAGATAATCTCTTTGTTTATTATGTAATACTTATTTTATGTAATATATATTGATTTAAATAAAAAAAAAAAAAAAAAAAAAAAATGTGTTAATAACTGGCTGATATAATAATCGATTTTAATTTATTAAAAAATGTTTTACACAGACTATACTTGTACATCAATATACGAAAAATCATGATGAATATGAGTATTGATATACATTAACTAAGCATTAAATATAAACTGTAAAGTGTAAATATTTGTTTTTTCTTATTTTTTTTTTTTCGCGATGAGTATATTATTTTAATATTTCATTAAAGAGGTGTTATTATACTTTTACGATTGTGTATGATGGAAAAAATATCCACGGGTCGACGATTCTAAATAGAAAAAAAAACCAGTATATAAAGCTAATAAAACATCAGTTATTTTTAACACGTGACACAATATAATACTATTTCAATTATTATTACTTAGAAACGCATCTTTACGTACCTAATACGTCACTGTATACGTTCGTCTGCGTAATTTCGAAGGAGAAAATCGTTAAAAAGAAATTAAAAAATCGAACAAGTAAATGGCATGTCCGTAATGATAAATAATTGTAGACTATATTATACCTACGCTAGTTTACGCCTATATAGTTTTTAGCTATAGGTAGGTACGAATGTACGACGAAAAAAAAAAAAATACGGTTTTTATTCGAATAATATTATACAGAATGCAGTGCAGAATATATAATTAATACAACATTATCAGCGTTTATCGGTGTACAAATTAATTAATTTATAACACACGGAGCTAGTTATCGATACAAAAATACAAATATACGATATAAATTATCGATACGCATTATATAATCTATAATAATATATGTATATTGTAATCTATACGACCTATCTATATAATAATGTATAACGTTGATAATGACTGCATTTATTTACATTTTTATTGTTTTTTTTTTTTTTTTTTTCTATAGTTATATCTATACAATATTATGTATTGGTATTTTATATATTTTATGACATGACCCATAGGTATTGGATATTAATTCTTCGGATATAGGTAATAAGGTAGGTACCGAGTACCGACGTATACCGTTAGATACCTATTAATACATACCTATATTGTCGGTAGTCACGGACAATAATTTCACCCCGAGTATGTTAGGATTTTTAGTTTTTTTTTAATTTCGTCAAATCTTAAAAATGCCCAATAAATAATAAACATAGTACACCTCTATATAATATATTATATTACATCATCGTCACTACACTAAATCTTTATGATTTAGTTATTTATAAATTCCACGCCAGAGAGCCAAAAATTTATAAGTGATAAAAACATTATTTTTCAATACAGATATTGATCAGATACACAAGATATTGTTTATAGACAAGATTCGATATTTTTTTCATCGACTTAAATTTTAATCAAAATGTATATATATAAGTATTTATATATTTTATATTTTTAGCGTTCTGTAATAATGAACATATTTATTTAATTCAGTGGTCAAAACTCGTAATTATTAAAAAAATTAATTTGTTTCCTATAAAAATGCATAGAAAAACAAAATAAGTCTACCTAGTTATTATGTTTTTGGCATATTAAATTTGAAACAATTCTGAAACTAATTTGAAACATCGTATTATAATAAAATGTGTAATTTTTACCAAAATTGATAAATAACTACCTATATTGAGTAGTTTTCATATTTTGGCACACTTTTCTTTTAATATGAAACATTATCAAGTTTTACAATGGCTATATATCGAAAAATATTAGATAGGTATCATACCAGTGATAATATCTATTAGTAAAAATATTTGTGAACATATGTCATTCAACTTTTTTTCTCGTTTCGGTCGAAATCATTCAGCCTATGTTTCAAACTTAAAATTTTCAAAAATTTTCTTTTACTACATTTTTACATTCTTAGCAGAATGAAGAAACTATTAATTTTACAATTGTGTTATTTTTTGTGAGCATATTTTGCGTAGAGGGAATCGAGTACCTACGCATTTTGGGGCAAAGAAGTTAATTCGTGGATTTTTCATTGAAGTCGATACCAACTTTAAATAGGTAATTTTTCAATTTTTCCCGTAGTTTTTTTTACATGTAAAGAAAACTTACAAACAATTTTTATAAATTGTAAAGTTATAAGGCCAAAAACTTGAAATTTACAATAATTATTTGTTATAGCACTATACATGGTTGAAATGTCAAAACTTTACTGGTTGACCATTTTTCAGTAATTCTTATATAATTTTCAAGTATGATTTTTATGCATATATATAATGTAGGTATACATTTAATGGATGAGTCATATAGGATTTTTTTGGGGAAAAATCTTTCTGTTAAGAATTTTATTTTAGTTGGATATTTTAATAAGATAAATTTTTAATTTTCTCAGCAGCTTAAATTAAATAATTAAACAAAAATATTTACAGTTTAGAGTTGTGTAGAATAATATAAGATATATGTAAAATGAAGATAATGGTCGTATTGGATGATTAGGTGCTCATTGCACTCATACGCACGTTTACGAACCGTTCGTCTTGGAAACAATTGCTTATAATCGCTTCGTTTTTGAATCAAGATGAACCAGTGGGAGCTCGTAGATTGTGCACCTAATCAAAAATAACACCTATTGATAACAAGATATAATATTGTAATAATAATAAATCTAGTTGGTATTTAATTATTTCAATTGGATAGTCGTTATATACATCGAGTCTCATTTTCAATTTTTGATGTAAATTGCACCTGGGAACACTTTTTCAACATCAATATTTTTCTTTCCATTTTTCAAACTTAGTTTTAGTATAATAATATAGGTATGATTAAAAATTTCGAAGGTTTTGAAACTTTTTAGACTATCAAATTGTCAATATTGTTATTAATACTAGAACGTAGGTACCTATTTATAGAAAAAATATACCAATGTGATAATAATATACGTAATATAAATATTATTGAAAAAATAAAATAAATAAAACGTTTAAGTAAATCGTAACCTATACTCCAGACCTCAGTATATACGCTCCAATACAGCACTGGTTATGTATTAGTATTAATATTATTTATGTATTTATATATTTAATATTTATTAATTTTATAAATATAATTTGCAAATATTTATTAATTATTTTCTATTTTAAATTAACTCATAAATAATATAGGTAAATGCAATTTTTTTAAGAAAAATTGGACAATTATTTGTTTTCAACGTTGAGATTCGTCTAATAAAAGTTATTCGGTACTATTTGTACTGAATACAATTTATTTCACAAAATGTATTTATTATTATACATTTATTATTTATATATACCTATTATATTAATTTTATATTTTTTATTTATATTATTTATTATTTATTATTATATATTATTTAATTTATTTAATAGAATTTATTTACTGCTGTTAATACAAATGCATAGACCAGTCACGATCAAGTATAAATGTGGGTACCTAACATTTCATATTTTACTATTAGGTAGGTACTACTATACCATATCGGTATCGCTATTTACCGAATATTTGTACATTGAAAAACACTTAGGGATTACTGTATTCGGAAATTGATTTCTCAAATAAATATATTTAACGAATATCTGTTATCTGGTGTAGAGTTGGATGACTAAAAACCCACGCCTAAATGTAACAATATTTTAAACTTGCAGATGAATGACGATGTTTATATGATTCAATATACAAACGTGTTTCATATCAAACGCATAATATATCTTAAACTTTTAATTTATAAAAATTAAATATTATGACAATAATTATAGGTATTATGGGCTTACAATGATGTAATATTTTTTATTAATTTTTTTTGTAGATAGTAAGAATGGTCATATAAAATCACTATACTCAATACTGGCATTTATTTTTCATTTGTAATTTTTTGGTTTTTTTCTTACATTTTTAGTTTAAAAATAATTTCAGCATTATAAATTATTATATAGAAACGTACGTTACATTTATTATTCTATTATTATTATTATTATTATTATTATTATTATTATTATTCTATTTTGATGTTTCAAGTAGAATTTTTTACCTGTATATAATATAATATATAGATAAAATATGTAAAATGAATCTATACAATATTGTTTTCAATAAAAATATATTATATATTGTTATAACTTATGTATAAAAAACCTATAACAATTTGTGGTTCTATATTATAGAACTTTAAATCTACTTGGATGTATAGCTCGTATTCCCAGTAAGTCAACAAATTATAGTTATAAAAAAATATTTGTTAAATCGCGGTAATTATTATTTAAATATTTATATTTTAAAAAATATAATATAATGAACAAAGTTTAAATTAATAATATCAGTTATTATATATATTTCATTTGGTTAATAGAAAAATAGAAGCTTTATATTTATGATACTACAAATTTCCTAGGTATACTTAAGTTTTTCAGACATTTTTTGAATGTGTGGTTTAACAAAAAAGTCGCTTATTTTTGTCTGCTGTGTGCCCCAAATATACGTGAAAATTTTTTTCCTATATATTGGTAAGTATACGAACTAAATTAAATATATTTTAGCTCATTAGTTTTTAATTTTAATTTCAACATAAAATTAACTTAAAAACTTTTTTATAAATGTAGCTTTAAACTTTAAACTGTAGGTTACAGATACTAAAATAGTTCATTTGAATTGATTTTTGGTATATAGATAGTTTTAAACTATTTGTATTTGTATAAACTATATGACGTATGTCTATACTCATATATACTATATATTATATTGATAACCGATTTTAGACACGCAAGTACTCAGTACACACAGATATACGGTGTACTCGTAATATAGTTAATATATAGACTATTATAGGACAACAATAAAATATATCACCCATTCGATAAATTCGTAAATTTATAAAAGTTACAATTTTTCAAGTTAATTTTATGTTTAAATCAGAATTTAAAACTAGGTAACTAAAATATATTTAATTTAGTTAGTATACCTATATGTAGGGGGAAAATGGACAATATTGGCTTAAAAAATTGGCTCAAACGGGCGACGGAAGTAAATGACCATTTTTTTTTTTTTTCTATAGAGCAAATGAGTAATTTCCTAAAACAGTAACGATTCCTGAGACTTGTCGAAAATAGGTTTTTTTTAATTCAAATAAAATTTTTCTACACAATATCCATAATGATAATCTTCATCTATAGGTTTGCGGGATATGGCCCATTTAGCCTCCTTCGGGAAGCTGCCACTGATATAAATGTGCCTTACATTATGAAATATAGATAAAATACAAAATCATTATAAAAATATATGAACATTATTTCAATAATGGATATGCATTATTAAAAGTACTTATGTACATCTATTTATATTTAATTTAAACGATAGATACATTTGAGTATATTAATTTATACTAATGATTAATTTTTCGTTTAGACAATTAATTTGAATTAATTAAATACTTAAGAGTACGCCACACGCTCACTTTTAAAAGGGTTCTGTATAGCCAATTATTTTTTATGAAAAGAAAAAATTTAACATCTTTAAAATATTGAAATATATTTAAAAGTTATTTTAAAAATAATCCTGTGTCGATCCTTTTTTTAATCGTTATGTAATCGTAATATTTGATAAAATAAATATGTATCAAGCGAACAAATCACTGGGCCTACAATTATTAAAACAAAAATACCATATTTTTTACTACATAAAAGAGAACTAAATCTAAGACGTAGTGTTTTATTCTTTGTCTCCATTTTGTGTTATAAATGTCTAAAACAAACATAAGCTTAACTTAGTTTAAAATAACTTTATAAAAAAGATAAAACAATACATTACAGATTTAGTTCTCCTTTATGCGATATAAAGATTTGATGATTTAATTTTGATTGTAGATCGAGTGTTTTATGTTCGGGTAAAACTATTTTTTAAATACAAACCCTAAATTAAGTGCTTTTAAATGTATAAATAAAATTAAGAATTCTTATAAGTTATAATAAATCATTGTGAGTCGAAATTTAACTTTTGTTCTAACTATAGTAGGTATATATGTAGATACCAATACGGTAATAGGTACATAAGTACCACATAAGTCGGTAATGCTTGGTATTAATGAGTTAATATAAGTTAATTAACTATTTAACTTAACTTGTTTTTGGTGATATTAACTTAATAAATAAGTAACGAGTTACTTTGAACTAAAACTTTTTAATAAATACTCTAATAGTTCAATTCCTGAAAACATCTAAATAAAACAAGAATACCTAGGTAGCTACCTATTTCATAATCTCGCCCGTAATATAAATTTAAGAAAATATTAGATTGCTAATCAATAAACAATATTATTTTTATATTATTAATATTTTTAATATTATTATTCATACAATTAATTTAAAAAAAAAAAAACCATTAAAACATTTAAACTTAAAATAAATCACAATCATTTTTTGTTATCGTGAATACTGAAGTAGGTACAGGTATTAAGGTGATTCGAGTAGGTAGTAAAAGAATAACGTTTTTAGACCTTTCGCTATGACAAAATTGTGAGACTAGCTGGTTCGATTTTAATTTTCTGTTCAAAGCATAAGATTGTTTGTCATCTTTTCTAGGTTTTAATCTAGGCATTTTTCGGATTATGGATTTTCAATTTTGATATGATTAAACAAAATGTCTTTATTATAATATTATATTTCTTTATTATATTTTGTACTTGTATATATCTGAGGCAGAAATTTAAATTTCGAAAAACGCCTCGATTAAAACCCAGAAAAGATGTCAAATAATTTTAAGCCTTTTACACGATTTAAATCGGACTAGCCAGTCTCACAATTTTCTTATAGAGAAAGCAATTTTCTGTTCAAAAAATGATTATATATATATATATATATATTATTACATTTATTTACGTAAATATTGCCTATATTAAACTCCTTAGAATCGGACCGACTAGAACCACCTTAATAATATTGTGTATTTAAAAACCGTAATAATAACTGTGTACCTACTGTGATGTACATAACAGGTACCTAGTCGGTTTGTTTTGTAAATACTCGTACAGACGTTTCATAGTCGTTTTTCACGGACAATATTCATAGACCAGGCCAAATAAACATATTATTATGTCATACGTTATCGTATATATTATAATATGATTGCATACAAAATTCCGTTTTACACTATAGTTATTTTTTTTCCGAAAATAATAGTCATCGTATTTTAATTTTATATTATTTTTGTTAAGTATTTATTATTTACATGCGAGAACTATTTAATATAGTTGATATCTACTTGCCTACATACTTAATATATATATTAATCTGCAGTTGCATATTAATAGATTTGCATCCAACGATTTATAATTGTTTTAAAAGTTAAACTACATTATTTTTATTGAAATAAATATAAAAGAACCCTATAGTTTCGTATATGGATATTAGAATATAGTGAATAATTTTTGCAAAAGAGTTTTCAATTAGAGGCAGGGTGGACGTGTAATACAAGGTAGGTACATGCATAGAATATGTTTTGACAGTAACGAAAATAACAACACGGAAAAAAATACATAGGTACAGATACTTCTAAAAAAGAGCTAATGAGTGAATAAATAAATACATAATTCGATAGATAGGCGATTAACAAAAATAAAAGTTAAAACATTTACGTAGAAGATAAGTGGAAATTAATAATGTATAATGTGTCCTTTATGACTAGAAGACACATCTTCTTACGCAGTTCGTCGACTACTATAGATCATTCGCTTGGAAGAATGAGACTAGCAGCGGCGAAGCCGTTCTCTTGGCCCCAAATCATAAACCGGTAACTTCCCATCGAATAAAGCTTAGTAACGATTTTATATACTATATTATCGAATTATTATAACCACGGTCCAAAAGAAAATTAATTATTTTCCGTTTTGAAATAAGAAAATAATTTTCGGTACTTACCTACCTACCTACCTACTATTGTGTGTACGTACGGGTCGTTGGAAATTGCGTCCCATTTTAAATGTTTTATGTATATTGTGATTTGTGGCCCGAGTATATTTTATATACATGTGAATTGCGACTTAATTTGTTTTTATTTATACATACATTTTGTCTATAGGGATATTTTATCAAAACCAAAATTTTCCTTCCAATTTTACAGACGACTGGAAATATTAAAAATAAATTAATGGTATTAATATTGGTATGCTTAAAAATATTGGTTTTACTTAAAAATGTCGTCGATTAATACATTTATTAGGTATTAAAAAAAATCTAGGAAGTCTAACGAATTCTAAACAATTTCTAGACAAAGTCTAAATCAGGCCCTGGTTCAGCTTGGCCCGAAGAAATATTTATTGGGGGAGTGGGGTGTATCTAAAAATACATCTTTAAAACGTAAATAAGTAAAAAAATAAAAGGTAATTTTTTTTCTGGTACCTATTTTGCTGACTAAAATATGTTATAATGAAATAGTTTTCCAATTAAATTCCGAAATACTTCCTTCAAAACGTAAAAAAAATGTTATCAACTTTCTGTTTTTGCTGACTGTTTTCCAGGGGTGGGGAGAAATACTGGTCTAAACGAGTAATTTTTTGTTTGCAATTCTTTAATATTTTCTTGTTTATGTGTAATATACATTGTATATGCTTAGATATATAATATGTTTTCTTTTCATTTGTCTACTTTTTGTTCCCTGAATTCTCAAACTAATATAATATGTATCACTTTGCATGGTTTTTTTAATGAGATTAAAATGTAATATAGATATTATATATTTAATATATTTGGGTGTGATGAATTGATTGAACTGTTTAATTTTTTATGCAATAGTTCACAATTATTTGTTATGATCATTATATTATAGAGGATACAAATTCGGCCCATGCCCAACATTGAATATAGTTTTTTTTTTAGGAATTTGTAAAGTAAAATTTGAATCACTCAACCACTTTCAATGGTTTATTCCTGTTGCCTTTCGTAGGTAACGTTCATTTTCATTTAACTTGAAAAAAATCAATAATTTACTGCACACGAGCTACGATTAAATGCGCATTTCTTGCTGGTGCCTATACAAATTTCTTCAAAGTTAAGTTCTCTGGATAAAATCATTTAGTGGACATAATAATATTATCTAACTCATAAATCATTACCTATTTATCTTTAAATTGTTATAAATAGAAATAAACAGAATAATATCCCGGGACGCAATTTATCTAATCTGGTAAGTATATTAGGATGGTCCTTTAATTTTAAACGAAATAAATTTCGCTCTAGAACTCCTTCCCCATTTTATTCAATACTGTATAAAAGTAATTTAGGTTAAATTTGGTGATGATAACTCACCTTCTTCTCGTACCTCAAGAGAGTAGTTATGTATATGATGAAAATATAAAAAATCTTTATTGAAGAATATAATATTATCTATCCAAATAGATATTTAGAAAAAATTAAAAATTAATACATCAGATATGTATAATTAATAGCAGGAAGTAGTGTAGATATGTCTGAGACAGACGCCTTCCGTAATAAATGGCTTATAATCGAATTTCAAAAGGCTATAATTAATATTTATAATTTATTATTAATTTACCATTTACGTACCTAATTATATTTATCATTTATGTACCCCAAGTAAAAATTTCCACCAGCCACGTGGCAGTCATGCACAAACGACAGTGTACATAGTGATTAAGTAGTATTATACTTTATTTTATTAATAATTAATTGGATTAATATCTTATCTCGAAAATAAAACAAATAGATAGGCACCTAATATAGTATAATATATAACTCAAATTTAGCCTTGACTCGTAAAAAAAATTAATTTAAGTTAATAAGTAAATTTTTTTTTTAAACTAAACAGAGTAATTAAAAAATATTTTATAATAATTATTAGTCTCCGTCAAACCAACATTCTTATCACAACTTTGTCATTTCTAATACCTATAATACCTATTAGTGTAAATGTTTCTATTACCTACCAAATTATTATAAACGAGATCATTTTTCGAAATTATAATTTTAAATTATTGGGATTTAAAAATAGTTATAGCTTTTGACAAAATTTAAATTTTGGATTTTTCATTTTAAAATCATTTACCATCAGTGTTGGTAGTTGGTGCTTTTAAGTAAGTAGGTACTTTCCTACCTATTTTTTTTACAATGTATTTCTGTATATAATATATATTATTATAAATTAGTGATTCAAACGATCACTAAATTCAAATAAATGTATATAGGTATGATAATACAGTAATAATATGTGAGCTAATAATAAATATAAATTACACATAATATACAATATAAATAAACGACACTCGAATACAAACAAATAAATATGAATATCTAAAAATTAATTAAATTACCTACGTAAAATTAATGATAATGCTAAACATCTCCAGTTGGTTGATAATTTTTCAAGCTTTTTTATGGGATTTTTAATAGTTTTTCATAAGTAAGACACTCATATTTTTAAAACTTTAAACGCATTAAAGGAAATTCAACTGTATAAGAACTCACTTATAGAGGGAATAGGGAAAGACTAGAAATAATGTTGAATGGGGATGTAGTGGGAGATTTTGAGAGTTTCACATATTTAGAGTCCGTTGTACGGAAAGATAGGGGCTTCAAGAAAGGGATATGAAACACAGGATTGAGTGGAGAGAAGCATTAGGCGTTTTGTGTGACAAAAGATTCCCTACCGAGTTCAAAAGGTAAATTTTACAAGACAGTGGTGAGATCTGCAATGATATATGGAACAAAATGTCGGGCAGTAGGTAGGATGACAGAACAGAGAATGAATGTAGTAGAAATGAGAATGTTAAGGTGTGTGGAGTGTGGTGACTATAGAGGACAAAATAAGGATTGAGTATGAACGGAGTAGTATAGGAGGAGTAGCTTCTATAGTTGACAAAATGAAGGAAATAGATTGAGATGCCTCGGGCATATTGTATTAGGTAAGGATGGAAAAACAGAGGCAGTAAGACCAGTAAAAAAAATGTATATTGATGGAAAAAGTAGAGAGGAAGACCGAAAAGAGCGGGGGATTTGATAGTGAGTGATACGAGGAAGGTGGGGGTAAGTGAAAGCGTAGAACTAGGGTGGCCGACCTCAAATAGTTGGGAGAGAAGACGAAGATGAAAAAGAAGTTACCAATCTAAACATATATAGATATGTTTATAATTTGAGTACTTGTGGATTTTCTAATGATAAAATTAAAATATTCCACAAAAATATATTTACTTTTATTTGGTAAATACTTATTTCAATAACTATGTTATCATCTTCAGTACACAATAACCGCTGGTTAAATTCAATATGTTGAAATACAATTGAAATACGTATTTACTAAATAAAAATACCTAAATATATTTTTGTGGATTTGAGTCTTTTTATTTTAAACATATATAACTGAATTTCCCACAATGACTTTGTCAAAATCAAATTCTTACAATATGGTATTTATAAAATATTCTATTCTATAGTAACTATATAATGGGATCCTATATAGGCGAGTAACATATAATTATTGATCTCAAACAATTTTTTATATTTTTTATGTGTGTTTCAGTGTTACGTTTGTTACTATTTTCCGTGCTTAAGCAGTAGTGGCGCCATTCATTTTACCGATTTACAGACTTATAACAAGTTAACTAATCGAGGGTTTTCTATACCTACATATATATTTTCTGATGAAAAAGTATAAAGACGGCGACGACAAAATGTGTAGGTTTTTGGTAAAAAATATTTGTAAGTTCGACGAACATTTTTCGTGCTGACTTGGCTAGTCGGTAGGTAATAAGTATAATCTTTAGTATAATTATAGAAAAGGGTGATATTTTTTTCAATTTGACTTTAGTTTAAGCTGAATAAAAATAGACTAGGACGAATGTGTGAGTTGACTGATCCCAATTAATGACGCCCACTGGTTTTATACTAAGTGATAATTTTTTTAAAGAACTGAAAGTTTTGTGAAAAGTGAACGGCACAAGTAAATATTGCGATTCGCGACTATCTACTTATAGAGCGTAAACGTGTTTTAATGTTGTATATTCATGTGTAGTAAATACCTCCTAATATCTATCGATAGGTACGTACTATATATATGTAGCGTTCTTAAGAGGATGTTACACTCGCATTTGTTGTCTCTGTCTATTTAACAGATAATATAGCAAAATCACACTACGTAGAATTGAAATTTTTGCGTTTAGGTTAAATTTAGAGTATAAACACCTATTACAAAATTTAAAGCGAGGAATATTTTCGAGTGAACCTCATGGACATTTTGTAAAATATCGCCTGACGAAAAAGTTAAAGCTATTTAAAAATATCAAAAACTAAAAATGCCGTAACTTTTTTTTCTGACAATATTTTACAAAAAGCCCACGAGGTTCACTCGAAATTATTCTTCTCGTTAAATTTGATA
>JAIPRL010012155.1:0-12421 GCA_025469235.1 Pemphigus obesinymphae | reverse complement strand
TAGTATTAATTATATAGTAATAATTCTGTCGGATGATGAAGATGTTTCAAATGAATGTATTGATTTAAATCTAATTGATTTACTCCATAAACACCCGATGTCCTTCACAGGGGACAATCTAATAACTCGTTGAAAAATGGTCGAAAAAAAATTTTGAAAACAGTTTTAGTTTACTAATGATCCACTGATTATGAATTAGCTAAAAAAAAAAAATTCTAACCATAAAAAATTAATTCTGGGTCTGAAAGGGTTAAACGATTTTCAATATTGCATATCGATATTATACTGTAATATTGCTGTATGGTTTTGAAATCGTTATTAAAATTATACTATATGCGATTTATAACCTATATAAAAAACATCTAACAATATAAATATTGTCATTGTTTTTTGTGAGTAGGTACAAAATATAAATTACTGTAATATACAATTCTAGTATTTTTAAAAGATGAGAAAACTCGATCGGTCGTTTATGGACCAACCTAAAGAGGGGAATAGAGTCATATAAGAGTAGGTACCTACTCTATACGAAGTTCTATATTAATGAAAAACACTTGAGTATCAGTGATATTTGTATGGAAATTATTTTTAAAAATGCGTCACAAAATACCACCTTTTATAAGGTAATATATACATAATTGTAATAATAAAATCAAAATGGTAAACATGAGTTATTATTTGTTTTGTATTTTATATATTATATATTTAGAATAAAGCGTTCTAATATAATATTAGTTAGGTATATATTTAATTTATTTTGTAAAATTATTTTTGAATAATTTATACATTTTGAATTTTAGATGTTATTATTATATAAATTTTAAATTCTGAGCGAAGCAATAAACGCATTAGTTTTACAATGATGTGTGATTTTAGGTTTTATTTTTATGTCTGTACCCAAAAACTCCATAAGAAAAAGTACTCCAATCATTACATTCAGCACCATTTTTCAACATGATTTCCGACAACAAAATCATCTAGTTGGTGCTTTAGATAGGCCATTATTCAATTTTTATTTTGTTCTTTAAACGCGTAAAAAATAACCAAACAATTAAGGAAAACCGGTAAAAGAACGATTTTGTTAAAATTGAATATGAGGTTTCGTTATTATTTCGTAAATATTGGTTATAAAGTCTTGACATTTTTTAAATAAAATGCAATTAAATACAGACAATTTGTCGACATTTGTTTCCCAATTTTGTGCAGTTAATAGCAATTTTAAACGATGAAGGTTTTTCATCATAAATGAGTTAATTTTAGGTTTCAAGACTTGACAATTTTATAAATGTTAAAAATACTCCATTCTAGGTAATTTTATTCAAAAAATCTTAAAAATTGGTTCACATGATTTTTTTTAATACCTATTCAAATATTTCACAATACCCATATATACCCATTCTATATTTTGCCATGTCTTATTTTGCTATAAAAATGTGTTTGAATATCGAGAAAAAAATGAATTGAAATTTTCACCAAAAACGTATAAGTACAAAATTGACGTAAAACAAATTTTAAAATGTGTTTTCCAACTTTGTGCTATATGTAGGAATTTGTAATTTATAATTTTTTTGCCATAAAAGAGTTAATTTTAATTATTACCTACAGTAATCGCTTCATCGAAAGAAATGATTTATTATTTCTTTCAAATTCAATATATCCATTACCAGTATCCTATCCAACGAGTGAAATAATATTACCCCATACTGACCGGCTTTTATCATTCATATTACTTAATTAATTAGTTATAAATAATGAATAATATTATTAGTGAAAATATTCTGAGTAAACGGCTTTAATAACGTGCAAGAAATTACAATTAAATTAATGATATTTGATTTACATGTTGATTTGTTTTCTATTAATTATGTTTATTGTGGCTAAGGATACCTAGACGGTTTCCTCATGCCTGTCGTAGAAGTCGACTAATTGAGGTTGCGTCAGGTCGACAGTCGGCATAAAACTTGTCAAAAAAGTATGAGAAGTCTTAAAAAGACATCTCGAATGTTCGCGGGGAAAACAAAATTGCGTACTTGGGTGTGGAGATAGCCAAAGGGACCACGTGACCAGTACCAGTCTGACAGCGGCTGCGGTAGCCGTTCCATCAGTTACATGTGCGGGTCTACCCAACGGTCGTGATGTCGATGGTGTAGGGAAAGCACCAAAGTGTTTTGGGTTAGATTTGCACTTGAGTACGCAGGATAGGTTCAAAGTGAGAGTAGGTACGTGGAATGTAGGAACATTGACAGGTAGGAGTAGGGAGTTAGCCGAAGTTTTGAAGAGGAGGAATGTGAATATTTGTTGTGTGCAAGAAACAAAGTGGAAAGAGGAGAGAACAAGAGAAATTGGTGAGGGTTATAAAACCATATATTCAGGAAGGACTAGTACAAGGAATGGGGTGGAAGTGATATTAGATGAAGAAATGAAAGAAAAAGTGGTAGAGGTGATGAGAAAAAGTGATAGGGTTATTTTAGTGAGAGTAATATTAGAGGATAAGGTATTAAATATAGTAAGTGCGTATGCTCTACAAGTGGGATGTGAGGAAAGTCAGAAAGAGGGGTTCTAGCAAGAGATAGATGAAGTAATGCAAGGAGTACAAGGAAATGGAAATATTGTAATTGGTGGGGATATGAATGGACATGTAGGCTGTGATAGAATAGATTATGATAGAGTGCATATAGGGTATGGGTATGGAGAAAGAAATGAGGCTGGAGAAAAAATACTTGACTTTGCATCAGCGTATGAATTAGCAATTGTGAACACTTATTTTAGGAAGACGGAAGAGCATTATATAACTTATAAGAGTGGAGGGAACAAATCATAAGTTGATTATTTTATGTGGAAGAGAGGGGGTTTGAAACAGTGTAAGGACTGTAAGGTGATCCCGGGGCAAAGTGTGACAGCACAACATAGGTTAATGGTTATGGATATTTGGTGTAGGAAAAAGAGGGTATACAAAAAGAAAAATATAATTAAGGAACCGAGGATTAGGTGGTGGAAACTAACGGGTGAAAATGAAAAAGTATTTATAAGAAAGGTAATTGGGACAGGGATGTGGAACATGGAAGGGAATATAAACGAAATTTGGGAAAATGTAGCAGAGGGTGTTAAGAAAGTTGCTAAGGAAGTCGTGGGCGTGAGTAGAGGTAATATGCCACAGGATAAGCAAACATGGTGGTGGGCAGAAGAAGTACAGGAAATAATATCAAAGAAAAAAATACAGTTGAAGAAATGGCAGAAAAACAGAGAGAGGGAGGATTGGGTAGAGTATAAAAGTTTATCTAAAGCAGCAAAAAGTGCAGTGAGTAAATCTAAATTAGAGCAATATGATGAGTTGTATGAGAGGTTAGGAACTAAAAAAGGGGAAAAAGAAGTGTACAGGCTGGCTAAGGAAAAAGAAAAACATTCCAGGGACTTTAGAAATGTTTGGTGTATAAAAGATGAGGATAGGAGGGTGTTAACAGAGGAAAAGGAAGTGATAAAGAGATGAAAAGACTATTTTAAAGGGATTATTAAATGAGGAATTTCCAAGAGAGGCAATTGATTGGGTATAGTGGAATTTGGGAATGGTAGATTTAATAAGGGAAGAGGAAGTGTGGAGTGCTGTGAGAAAAATGAAAAATAAAAAAGCGGTGGGACCGGATAGAGTACCAGTAGAAGTATGGAAAGTATTAGGAAGTTTAGGTATACAATGGTTGACAAAGTTCTTTAATAAGATACTAGTAAAAGGAAAAATTCCAAAACCGTGGAGGAAGAGTTGTGTAGTACCAATATTCAAGAGTAACGGAGATGTACAGGATTGTGGAAATTATAGAGGGATAAAACATATGAGCCATAGTATGAAGATTTGAGAAAAGATAATAGATAAAAAGGTAAGAGGTGAGACAACTGTTACTAGAAATCAGTTTGGGTTTATGCCTGAGAGGTCAACAATGGAGCCAATATTTTGTGTGAGACAGATTATAGAGAAGTACAGAGAAATCAAAAAGAAATTGTGTATGGTATTTATTGACCTAGAGAAGGCTTATGATAGGGTTCCTAGGGAGATCTTAAAGTGGACATTAATGAAGAAAGGATTACCAAAGGTGTATTTGAACATAATTGAAGATATGTATGAAGGGGTGAGTACAAGAGTGAGAAGTCTGTGTGGAGAAACTGAGGATTTTAGGGTCAGAGTGAGGGTACATCAGGGTTCAGCTTTGAGTCCTTACTTATTCTCCCTGGTAATGGATGAGATAACAAAGGATATACAGGGGGAGGTACCATGGTGCATGTTGTTTGCAGATGATATAGTACTGATAGGAGAAAGTCCTGAGGAAGTGAATGGTAGACTTGAAGAGTGGAGGGAAGCTCTAGAAAGTAAAGGACTAAGAATTAGTAGGAGTAAAACAGAATATATAGAGTATGATTTTGGTGAAAGGGAACACAAAGGGAATAGGGAAAGGCTAGAAATAAAGTTAAGTGGGGATGTGGTGGGGGAAGTGGAGAGGTTCAAGTATTTAGGGGCCATTATACAGAAAGATGGGGGTTTCGAAGAGGATATGAAACACAGGATTAAGTGTGGATGGACGAAGTGCAGAGAAGCGTCAGGTATTCTGTGTGATAAAAAAATCCCTATTAGGTTAAAAGGTAAATTTTATAAGGCAGTGGTGAGACCTGCAATGATGTATGGAACGGAATATTGGGCAGTAGGTAGAAAGATAGAACAGAGAATAAGTGTAGCTGAGATGAGAATGTTAAGGTGGATGAGTGGAGTTACTAGAGAGGATAAAATAAAGAATGAGTATATCAGAGGTAGTATAGAGATAGCTTCGATAGTAGACAAAATGAGAGAGAAGAGATTAAGATGGCTCGGGCATGTATTAAGGAGGGAAGAGACTGAGGCAGTAAGATTAGTAAGGGAAATGCATGTTGTTGGTAAAAGGGGGAGGGGAAGACCCAAAAAGAGATGGGCGATGTAATGGCGAGTGATATGAGTAAGGTGGGAGTATGTGAAGAAGATGCGGGAGATAAAGTTAAGTGGAAGTGTAGGACCAGGGTGGCCGACCCCAAATAGTTGGGAGAGAAGGCGAAGGAGAAGAAGAAGAACATGAGTAGGCCTCAAACTAAATATCGGAAAATGCCACATTCTGATCTTTTCTTGGCCACACATACCATTCATTCACAACTACTCATTCTAGGGTTCCCTCTTATATTTAAAGACCTAGACATCTAAGAATTTTGACATTATATTAACGTGATCATTTAAAAAGTGTTTAAAGTGTCTGAGATCATCATAGCCAATACGAAAATGTTTAGATCCACTGCCTACCTCCTTAAATTTTATTGTGTTTTCTTCTGATTTATCATAAAATATGGAGTTATTATTTGGCATCCATATCTTGCTAAAATTTATATTAAGATTCAAATGTATTATACCAGATTTCTTTTCTATACCACATTCTCAAAATTACCCATCCCCGTTATTATTAAATATATTAATCATCCCTAGTCTTTTGTCTCATCTTTGAAAGGAGAAATTTTGATTTATAAACATAACTTCTGAATAGCACTATTGGTACACCAGATCTATTTGCCCATTCCGTATACCATCTTTTTATTTTAGAAATCATAAAATTCTCTATTTATCATCTAATCATACCTTTTATGACCTTAACAATACATTGCATTATATACTACGTTATCTTAGTAATTCCTCCTTTGAGTCTTTGTTGTAATTATAAACTTAATATTAACTGATTCCATCTATTGTATAAAATGTTTAACTTATATGTATATATATAATATATAATAGTTATTTCATGTTACTTGTAGTTGCCGTTTGACGTTAATTAATTACAAAAATAAAATAAATAAATAAATTAAATTTGAAAAATTATTTGGGAAAAGAATACCGAAACGAGAAAATGAGATGGAAGAAATTAAATACTACTGATGTAAGCAATATTCTGACCACTTATTCCCCCTTTGGCAGAAATTATTAGCACATGCGCATAGATTAACTTCTTCTTAGGTGTTTACATATTAATTCAGTTGATAGTTCATTTTCTATAAATAACTATACATAGAAAAAACCTCATTTAAAATTTTTTATTTTATCACTTCAACATATGATACTAAAATATGTTACTCATATTTTGAAATAAAATATCCTTAATAAATTACCATATAATACATATGTTGTACATTGTATTTAAAATAAAATTTAAAAAAAAACCCTCTTATGACATGTAACCATTTTTCTTAAAATGTCCGTAAATTTGACTATTTAGAACCGCTTCAAAATAATAACTGAAATATACTGTACTTTTTTTTCTGATTTTTAAAAATGACCTATCTATTAAGTTACAAATCCAAATATTTCAGCCACTATTATTTAATGCATAAATGTATGTTTGGTATTCTCGCTAGAAGAGGCTTCCGAAGGACCAATCGGCGTGTAACCGATATGAAAATTTTGAGCTATTTTGAGTGCAGACAACCAAACTTTCACAATACGCCGTAAATGAATCGGGTAGGTAAAACTTAATTCTACGGAAAAAGGAAATTTAAATATACAGTATTCTAACACTTAATATAAACATTCAAATCACACTTACCAAAGACTTATAACTTTGGTAGATGGTAACTCGGTTTCGGTGATGGGTATTGTGGATAGCACAGTGAGTTATTAGGGGATATGGACTTGGATGACCTGAACTTCCTCTCACATACAATCTGGTACTGATGGACTTACGTGTACGGCTGGTACCAATCCCGTTCACGGGTGAACAAATCGATGACGACACAAGAGTGTGAATGAAAAACTCAAATAGTTTCAAAGAACATGATTTTAATGCTTAACAGAAAAAAACTCACAGTAAAAATATAGGTAGGTACGTAAAATACACGGTTCAAATAATGTGTGCCTCAATGGCGAATAACACTTTTAACAACAACTTTTTATTTTGGTATCTCCGATTTAATATTGTGACACAAATATTACAAAAGAAAAGGGTTTATCAAGAACAATTATAATAGATATTGTGCCTTAATATCAAACAAAAAATAATACGACAAGAAGAGAATTATAACTGAACAAAAACAAAAACAATAATCAGGCGTTGGCCGCGTAGCAACGGAAAAAAAAGAGATAACATGTATTTATACATAAACACAACGAGTAGGTAAGAAAACAATATCAACATTAATTAAAATTCACAAACTGATTAGGACAGGAACGAAGACAACAGATAAAGACGAATCGTCGTCGTGCTAATGTAACGTAATTACAGTCTGGTCTAAATAATGTATCCATATAATATATTTCAGATTTTAATGAGAAAAAATATATAAAATATATATTATATTGTTTTTTAGGAAACCTCTAATAAATTACTCTATTAAGTCAATTATACCGATATTTATTTTTTTTAAATACACTCAATTTTTAAGAAATTCTAGATACGAACTAGAAAAAATTAATTTAACAATTTTAAAATATTTTAAAATTCATTAAAAATAGGCTTGTTGTCAATTGGAATCATATTTATTATAATAATAGAAAGATGAGAACTTAAACTATAGTCGTAGTGTCATATATCAGTATTCATATACAGTAATCAAAACCTAAAATATACAGGACTAGATAGCATATGCAGAATGTCTTATTAAACACAATGATTTATTAAAATTATTATTAAATTTAATTAAAATTGTATACATATACAAAAAACCGGAAAAAAGTAGTCTTACATTTTTAATAAATATTATTAAAGGTGTAAAATAAATTGTATAGCTTAGACGTTAAATTAAATAGTTATTTTCAAACTATAATGCTAAATTAATTTTTCTTCGTTTTATAAGGAAATATTGAGTTTCTTGCCATTTTATGTTGTTATTCTTTACGTGTTTATCGAAAAATCTAAAAATTTCCTCTCGAAAGTAACTAACAACCAAATTAAATTGTTTACTTGAAAATGTATACATATATTTAAGGTACACATTTAACCATTCAATACATTTTTTTATCAAAAAAAATTTCACGTTAAAAAGTTATAAAAATAAATAAACATTGTGAAACCATAACAGTTATAGTTTTCTTATTCTGCTCAGAATCTAAAACAATAGAATCACCTTTTTTCAATATAAGTAATGTCGTACTGTCAAAAAAATGATTATTTCCGCAGTGTTGTATTTTAAATAAAATTACTAACATGTATTTTTATTTTAGATCAAAATCCATGTACTATTACAACTTTTATAATCGAAAGAAATATAAGTTATTTCATTAATGAGATATGTAATGTAAGAATCTTAAATCGAAACTTGATAGACAAATTTTTTTAATAACATAAATTTATGTGATTTTTAAAAAAATTTTTTTATGTGGTAAACAATATGAAATACAAATTTCTATTGATACATATAATAAATATTAATAAGGAAAGAAATTGTATATTGAAAAATAACCCTATTATTATTAAATCTCAATATACTCATGATTAAATAATACCAATTCATTTTTATTATAGAGAGAATCAAGGCATTTCAACAAAGTGGACATAAATACTGCAACAATTTTATGAATAATTTTATAGATATTTGAATAATTTAAAAAGAGTATTTTTTTTTTTTTATAAAAACACGTTTTATTTTAAATAATATTAATATTATTGTATAGGTACATATAATTATTATATTATTATATTATTATAATTATTAAAGTCAAGATAGAGTATATTACAATGTAAATTTCAAAAATTGAAATTAAATTAATAATTCATTAGTTGAAAAACTATACAAAAATATTTATACTAATATTTATAAATCCCACCATATGTAATATAAGACTCACGTTATGTTATAGTTTCTGGTCTTGAAATTTAATTTTACAAATTATTTTGACTTAAATGTATCATAAAGTATAAGTATGTTAAAATTATTAAATGGATATAAAAATATTTTTTAAAATTGTAATTATACCTTTTGGTTCAACAATGAAATAATATAAAATAAACAATATAGATAAATAATTAAGTAGGTAGGTACTCAATGTGATATCAAACGCAGACTGGCCAGCCACAATACCTATCCTAAATAAATAAAACACACACACACACAGAAAATATAATATAAAATAATTTACACATATACAAATATTGGTAAGTACAAAGTAATAACATGTGGTAAGTGGTAAACAATGATAATATATACAATGTCGAGCAGCTATTTGAGACGGATTGGGTAGGTACTACTAAATAATATTTTATCCGTATGCGATCTTATTAGCAATTTAGCTATTCGAGCCAGTACGTATGTAATATAAAGATTGACTATTCGAGTCAATAGGTATGCTATAAAATATACGCCATTTATACGGTACGTGTAATAATATGACGACCGAGTACCGACCGGTGTGGTTTTAACGGTGGACGGCGTTTTTGAGACTGACTATAAAAGCATATTTCTGTACATATCGATAAATTAATTCACAACAGATAAAGATTAAATTAAGTATTTGTGTGTGTGTGTGTGTGTGTGTGTGGTGTGTGTGTGTGTGTGTGTGTGTGTGTGTGTGTGTGTGTGTGTGTGTGTGTGTGTGTGTGTGTGTGTGTGTGTGTGTGTGTGTGTGTGTGTGTGTGTGTGTGTGTGTGTGTGTGAGTGTGTGTGATCGGCCGGCAGTGGTATCGAAATGACCGTGAAAAGTGGTATTCTTGTGATGGTGGTGCGGAATGGTGCAATTAAAACGAGGCGGCTTATCGCCAAAGCCATAAAATACGCGCTATATACAATATTTAGCTCACAACAACTGGTATTTTAATAAATGAATAAAAAGTCTCAAATGAAGTTCAGCCTAAAATGTAATCGATTCGATAATTGGTATTTTAACTCTTAAAGAATTTTAATAGTTAAATTTAAAGTAGTTTTAGTTTTAAAAGTTTTGCTTATACGTTTTCACCGTTAAAAATCATCAGTGTAGCAACATTTTAACAAAAGAATAAATATAAATATATATTATAAAAAATAACAATTTAAATAAATAAATATATTTAATATACTCGTAATTGTAAAAATAATATAGAAAATATAATATTCTACCAAGAGTATTCAAAAAGAGATTATTTGTAACAATTAGATTTGATCGGAAATCATCTAACAGGTTACAAATAAAATAAATAATAAAATGAACTAAAAATATGAAAATTAATATACATAATACTTAGAATATACTAATAATAAGAAATAATTTATTAAAAGATGATCATTAACAAAAATGTGTTAAAACTTCTATTATAAAATTATCTATCGTCCAATCGTAGTCTAATATGCATTGGTAAATATTATTATCTTTAAAATATGTTTGTATATTTAAAATTCTGATAAAAGCACTATAGATTAACGTATACAGTTATTGTCACCTTCTGATAAAATGATGAATATGATAGAACTCAGCCAAGGGCATACCCAGGGGGTCTAAAAGACTATAGCCCTCCCCCCACTGTGGCCGTGCTTCTTTATCTATTTATGCCAAATTTATTGAAGTTATTCAGTGATAGCTGTAGTTTTGTTAATAACAATTATTACAAAATCTATGAACCCGATAATTGTAATATGTATTATAATAAAAAAAAAAATGAGCAAAAAGAAAATAACATCCCTCAAATGTTTGATCAAAATACTCCTAGAAAACTTCAGTTAGGAGTTTGGAGATCCTAATTGTTAATATAAAATATGCATTATAAAAATAACAATATTATTTAGCATTGTGACTAAATTTTTTTAGATATTTTTCCAATTGTTTTATTTTTCTATTTTTTTTTTTTGTTTACGATTTGAAGATTGTAATAAATTATGAACAGATCTTTGATTATTACATAACAACCCAGAACTCATCACAGGAAAGTGGCTATCTTTCGAGTTCCACCCTACCCTACCCATTTATCTTGCCACAATGGATAAGGGTTTGTTTAAAAAATGAGGTTTTATTTTTTATTTATGTATTAAAGTGGGATAATTGTTTAAATTTTGCCTTTATTAATATTGAAATTAACGTCGCTCTAGTATGTCCTTCTATAGCATTTTCCCCACAGACTTTTCTTGCTGATTTTATGACCAGTTTGACATACCTTTATAATATCGATGTGTAACTTGGGAACTTCAAAAACTTGAAATCCAGGGTCTCTATTGTTGTTTAATATCTCTAAACACCTTTATTTTTGAGAGGAATAAAAATACATTGGAGCAAGAAAAAATAGGTCCAAAAATGTACAAAAGGATGATAAAAGAAGAGCACATAATTATTTTTAATAAACATGGTGAACAACACATAGGTTACGTGACACCTGCAAGTGGTACTGGAGCTAATATAGCAGCAACTATTTTTAAATATCTGAAGAAAAACAATATTGATATGATCCAAATTATGGCTATTGGTTGTGAAAAATGGTGCAATTCACTAAATTGAAATAAAGCTACAGCGACTTTTGCAGTGGCCCATTTGTCTCCTGCATTTCAATAAGCTTCACTTTCAATATTTGTTTGAACATTTATATGGTGTAACTATTAGACTAGCGTAGTTTTCTGGGTGCATCGGAAAAAATTATCTAGTAATGAGAAATTACTAGTGGCTAGTTTTGAAAGAATTGAATCAGAGGTAATCGATGTTTTAAAATCTGACATACGTAAAGACCAAATAAAGAAAAATAAGAAAAATACTTGTTGGATATTGTTTGAGCAGTTCAAAAGGGAGATGTGATTTTGAACTTGATATTACAGATGCAGGACCACTAAGCTATTAACGTTGGTTACTTGTGCAAATCGTATCCTATATAGCACATAACCCAAACCGTATCTTCTAATAAGATACAAATACTAATTAGATACATTGGCATGATTTATGCACCAGTATGGTTTGAAATAAAAAAGAAAAACTACGTGATACATGGGCCTGATTATTTGTTTAAAATAGTACAGACAACACGAATTTTGCAGAAGGTCTCCTGAATATCATTAATCCAGTCATCCAAAGAAACACCTTCTTTGTGTATCCAGAGAATATGCTGTTGACATTGCCTGCATATGAATGACGTGGAGTTTGGGAGTTGGGATACAGAAGCATAATTAAACCAAGAGAACATACAACCAAGGAAATGTGTGTTAAAGCATTTTTGTCCCCTAAATTGAACATTGGATCATTTAAGGCGGCTCTCTGCTCCGTCAATTTTTCATCAAAACGACCTTGGCGACTGACAAATTTTAAGGTACTTATATTCGTTCGATTTAAAAAATGTAAAGATGTTTGAATTGGTGAACAAGTTTACTTTGCATCGGTCGGAGCATATTTTTAATATTTTTAATATTTTTTAATATATTTAATATTCAAAATTGACATATTTATAAAATCTTAAATATTTATTCTCATCAAGAATTTGGCTTAAATTGA
>JAIPRL010012154.1:0-12422 GCA_025469235.1 Pemphigus obesinymphae | reverse complement strand
TTTTCTTTTCCCCTCTTTCTTTTCTTTTCTTTTAATTTTGTGGTTTTTTAGTTTTATTCTAAATCTTTCAACCTTTGTGTCGTTCGCGCCAACCACGAACTACCGACGATAGTCGCGGACCGACACATAGTAGAATTTTCAAATTCGATATAAAGATAATAATTCAGAAATACTCAAAAATTAAAAAAAAATCTTCTCCTAAATCTAATTTTGCTAAGCACGTCTTAAAATGTAATCAAAATATACATTTGAATATAGAAAAAGGTTTAATAATATTAATTTATCAAAAAAAATATGTACGTTAATTCAGTATTAGAAGATTAACTAGTTTAAAATGAAATCAAACATAATATTTTTAATATAAAATCAGATTCTTAAGAAAATGATAATTACCAATATATATTAGATAACGATATGTATTATTTTCTAACAGCTATTTTAATATATTTCTGTTACTACACAGAATCAAATATCATTGGTAAAATTAACAATATGCAATAATCATATTTTTTGAAATAATATAATTTTCATTATTTTAATTTACGAGTATATATTGTTAAATTAATAAAAAATGTGTTTACAATAACAAATTCATTTTGTAAATTTCACAAAATATATAAGTTATAATTTAATAAAAATAATTTGTAAAATTAATGCAGATTTTATTATTATAAGTAATATAATATGTTATTAAATTGTAAAAATATTCTGTTTAAATTGGCTATTTTGATTAACAAATGGACGTCTGTTCTACGAAGAAGAAGAAAGAGAGAAACACAAAATATTTGTTAATTCAAATAAATTTGTGTTCAATTAGACAATTTTAACCAAAACATTGATAAATTATATTGTTAAATCAATAATACGTTTTGTTATTTTACTGTTAAATTAACAAATATTTTATTTCTAAATCTTAACCATATTACTAATTTATCTATATTTTTATTAAAATCACAGATATATTTGGTTCAGTGTCGTCATCGTTTATCGATTTATCGATTTAATTTTTATCAATTTTTATCGATTTATTATTTATCGCAACTTGATGATGATTTGCGGTCGAAACTATTTATTACCTACTTATAATCTTCTTTTGAATATTCTCGGCACATATTATTTTTATAATATATATTTATTTTGCTTATAATACATTTATTACTCGTACGATTTTTATGTAATATTTTGAAAAACATGTAAACTTGATATTAATTTAATTTTTAACGAACAATTAATAAATATTTATATCTTAATTTATGCGTTATTTTCTTATATAGAATTATTAAACAGACTACATAATATGTACCTAATAGGTATACTACATATATATTATTATATTCTTTGCGTAATAAATAACCTGTTCATAGAAATTATTTTGCAAGTATTCGAACATTTTTAAAACGATCTGTATACATGATCCATTGACTTGATCTTGACTTTGATAACTACTGCACCATAGGTAAAAATTATTAATTTAGGTGTTTCGCTTTATTAAAATATTAAAAAAATATAATTTAAATGTACTCATATATTATTATTATTATTATTTATAAACAATAAAGGTTAAATTCATCTAGGTATAACGATCGTTCAAATTTTAAGTCTGTTATTTATAGTAAATTTTCGGCCAAAAATAGTCTAAATATTTCCATTTCATAAGAATTTGGATAATATATGTATTATTTCATTAAATATTTACAAATCCTACTACCTAGTTATTGAGTTACATTTTTTTTTTAATAGGTCAGATGGTCCGAACATCGAATTTATATTTTATCGTAAATAATACCTATATAAGAGGTCATGTTCCTTTTATATATTCATTCTCAATTTAACCATAAGGCGGTAAACATATCTAGTTGTTCTCAAAAAGTAAAAATATTATCAGCATACACAAATACATTATATGACGCCTAACAAAGGTGTATTATCGTATTACTATATCGAAATCTTAATTCTTATCTACGTAAAATACGTTATTTGGGTCCATACATTTCTAGTTATAAAATAGCACAATTATGGTTCGGGAATAAGGAAAATCAATAACATTCAATCGCTTAAAACTTCTTTGATATTTATTCGATATTTTTTTTTATTGCATCTATAGGTTCGTTTTAAAATTTACCATCGGATTGTATTATCATATTAAAGATAATTTTTTTTATTTTTTTTTATTTATAAAATGCAATGGCGCATATATGCGTCATTTGCACTGCAGTGCTGTTTGTTCAATGATGCATATATGAATCATTTACAGATAAAGGGTTAATAATTTGATATGTGTGTACTACTCGTTTGTTAATTTATCAAAAGAATTGTACAGCGTTTATTGTTATTAAAATGAAATAAATACAATACAGCCACCAAGCGTACCCTGTCTGATAAGCGAAGTGGCGAAGTGATTACGCCCCTATACTAACACATGACGAGCGATGTGCTTTTAATCCAATTTTAAGCCCGGTTATTTTATTCTCGTGTATATGTTTCGATAGCATACGTTTTGTAATAATAAGTACTAGTATATTGCGAAAAAAAAACTGTGACTTTTAATACGGAGGCTGCAAAATGTTTGTATTTATTTGAATAGAAGAATATGTTTTATCAGGTATAAACACAGAATTTATACTGTGTATATATATATATATATATATATATTATAATGTCTACTTTCATCTTAAAAAGAAATCTACAGAGACCTATATAGCTATTGAGACGGTACAATGAGAACAATTTGATCAGGATACACTGCAGTACAGTATAGGTGTAGAAAAACACGACAATAATAATAGGCGACGTGGACAACACTTGGTACGGCATTATTATTGTAATGTTCAGTGTATCGGAAAGATGAATTCACTGAACGGCGATAACGGAAAGGAGGTTTTGTTGACTCCGCTGTGTTGATTTCTTTCAAAGACATGATTTTTCTACTCCTTTTTTTTTTTTTTTTGCTTCTGTTGATAGCAAAAAGAGAATCCAACTATTTGATTCGGCTTTACAATAGCATCTATTCAGACCATCCGTATACTCGTATATACACTTCGGAAGTTATCACAATGCGACAAGTTTCATACTCGAAGGCGTCACTAGTCAACCTTGTATAATATGTATATAGGGTGAACACCACATTCATACAGAATACCCTGCAGGTACGAATTATTCGGAAAATATATCAATTACTTGAAAAATTTCATTTAAGATCTTATAATAGTCATATAATTGTCATTTTTATATTAAATAACAAATTTTATATTTCTGCTAAATGATAATAATCATAATATTTATTGATATTTAAATATAAAAAATAAATAAAAGATATTCTGAAATAAATTATATTTTAAAAGATGCCGCAGATTTTATTTTTCAACATCAATCGCCAGCTAAGACGTATATACTATATAATATAGGTACTTAATAACACGGCAATAGTAAATGCAATTAAAGTTGATATATTAATTATAATATTACCGTACAATACATTGAATTAAAAATAGTTATTATAATACTTGTTTGATTTAGCAATCATGTTTAAATTACAAACTGAACTAAATTAGAAATGTTTTTTTGAGTTTACGAACAGCTAGTTAGTATTCAAATTTTTAAAATACAATAATTCATTCAGGTACGCTCGTTGTGATGGGTGAATTCTGTGACATTATTTTGTTAACATTTTTGTGATGATAATGTTTACCAAACTAGATATTATATTGAAATTAAATGATAATTGAATAATAGCACTGTGGGTGAATGTTATATATTTAATCGGTGCAGAAGTATATTATCTGTAATGTAATGTAGGAAAACTTGAAAGATCTATAAAATATATTCATAATAGTCACGCGGTATAATTTTGGATTTCGCATAAATTATGAAACAATTATACAAATGTTTAGAATGTCGTAAAGTTAAAATTTTAATATTAATTTTAACTAAATTTCATGAAATTTTATTATGAAAAAATAAGCACGTTGAATTACTGTAAAGTACCGAAGTACCATTTTATTGGTAAAATGCTTATAAAGACATCATAACTGATAAAATTAATTTGATGTTAAATCTTTGGTTAAGTATAAGTATAATATAATATAGTTGCCCACTTGCAAATTTACAGATGCTTTTAAATATTAATAATATTCATACAATTTTAAATAACACAATTTTTTGCAAACTACTATAATAATAATTTTGCTAATAGGCAGTTAGTTTACCTGTACAATATACATTTATATTATATTTTGCTATTGTTTTTTCTTTATAACTCAGTTTAAATTTTATACGATGCCAGTTATAAATTGAATTGATATTATTTTTACAATAAATATTTTCTTATAAGTGTAATAATAATAAATCAATGGAGTGTATGTGGCTTATATATTTAAATTGAATAATCCTTTAAAATGTATATATAATATTCATACGTGATTCTAGGGAAACCCCGATTTTTTTTTTTTTTTTGAACATATCTATTTATGTTCATGAAATAAATTACGATTAAATAAATCATTGGTTCAGAATTTATTAGTTTTTAAAATGAAATTTTATCTAATGAATAATTAAAATATTATAACAACTGTGACGGTGATATGGATGTTAAAATGTGTTTTTCATTTTTATTTTTATCAAATCACCTGTAGCAAATAAATTATCAAAATATATTTATTCAGGGGGTTCGAGAGTATAAACTAAAACCTATTATAATACTATTATGATAATATTAGTCACACATGAATTATCGTTTTGTATTGAAAATTGTATGTTTTTTTTAAATTACTAAATTATATGGGGATTTTTTTATGCCGAAAGCATAATGCTAGTGACACTTTATTTGAAGGTTTTAAATGATGCATTTCACTGATAAAAATTAAATGGCCACCATTTGTTATATACTCTGTCTATTATATTGTTTTAATATTAAAATATCAAAGTATCAAGTTTATAATTCAATATGTGTAATTTAAAAAAAAATTGTGAAGTTGGACTGTTGTGAATATCGTTTCGGTTGTAAAAATTAAGATGTATGTTTCGGAAGATTTCATAATATTACTAAAAACCAAATTTTAAACATCTAATTTAAATAAATATATAGTTTTTTTAATAAATTTTGAATATAAACTTTTTATTATTAGTACATTATTCGTATATTAGAGATCAACTAGTTTAACGATTTTTTTTTTTAAATAAAAATAATTGATATTAAAAAATACTAGATGTTTTCAAAAGAATTTCTTCTGTTTGGTAAATATTTGTATATTCTCTAAGATAATATTTGTGAGAATATAGCATTTCATAATAATTATAAACGGAAAATGATATCTAGCCTTTGATGTTCTTTTTCGTTAATGCATTGTTAAAGGCGTTCAATGAAAATTGGTTGCCTCTAACTGGGTCCGTTCTTGAAACACGTGACTTGAAGAATGACCACAGAACATAATCACATTTAAATAAGTCAGGGGACCGAGGAGGCAATAAAAATGTCGTCGAATCTCGAATAGAAGTGGTTTGGAAATGGGGGCGATGAATAAAATTACCAATTGTAATTTTCCATTCTCGATTATTATGAAATGCAATGTTCTCACAAATGTTGTTCTGTCAATACATTATTTAAAACAAAACGACAAAAAAAAAAATTAATCTAAGCTTATTTCAAAACCACTTGGTTCTCGTTCCCCACATATTCGTTTGACAAATTTTTCTATCCGACTTTATATATACATTTTTATTATAATATAAATGCGTTCCACAATATAAGATAATGCACATATTTACCAAATAGTAGAAATCGTTTTACCATTAAACGAATCCATTAGCCTGTGCTACATCATAATGGTTATCGTGTTATGTATACGTATTTTAATATTTTTAACAAGGTAAAATAGGTCCCGATTAAATATCGTACAACCCCGACAGTTGCTGCATACTTCAAACGATGAAATGATCAAACAAAATATCATTATAACAACGTAAATTGTTTCAGCCATTTCAGGTATAAAGGGTTTTGTTTGTTCAGAATATATGTAATTCGAATTTTTTATGTTAAGACTGATCGATAGGAATATTTAATAATAACTTAAAATATAACCTCAATTTTCCATAAGTATGTGATTTGAAATGAACACTCTTTTTTTTGGAATAATATAGGTAAGTACCAAATACACTATACGATTTTAATTAATTATTGTAATAATAACAATTCTGATAATATGTTTAATTGCTAAATAAAATATTTTAACTGAAGGAAATATATATATATATAAAAAACGATCCAACTAACTTAATTAGTGACTATAAAACTGTTAACTGAACCGTTCTCGTTAATTACTGTCGGCAAGATTTTATATTTTTTCAGTGCCACGTAAAACTATCGGAAATATTTGAAAAATTAAGAAGATAAAAAACGTTTTGTATATACCTAGTATATTAGAAAAAAAAATGTTTTGTCTCCGATAATTAACAAAAAAAAAAAAAAGAGAGGACAGACCTAAATAAATTGTAATATTTTATGTCTAAAAAAACTACCAGTTTTAGCAATAATCAATTATAAAGTTATTTTCCAGGAGGATATGTCCCTCCTCTAACACCCCATAGCCATAGAAATGGGTGTCCGGAGGGGGGAAAGACGGGATGTTTTCCCTTCCCCCTGGAATTTGGAAAAACTATTTTTGAAATTATAACAAAAATATTTTATTCTTAATGCAGATTTCTAAAATGATATAATGTACAAGGTTCCATGAATATAATAATCGATCGTTTTGATCGGAGTTTTGCTGGTGGGCCGCAGGGATAAAATTTCTAATCGTATCTATTTTTATAAAATATGGGTTTTACCACCATATGACGTTATAATATTGTCGACCCCTACTAAATTAGACACCTACCTATTGACTTTTATTCCTCGACACGATGCCTACAGCGAAACACGGTACGTTGGTATATTACAAATATTGGTGTTATTTTCATTTTAGTATTATTTTTATAATTATATTTATACAGGTTTCATTGTCCAATAATACTATTATGGACATCAGAAATTATTTCAAAAATCTAAATTCTATGATTCTTATAATCAAACTTCTACTTCAATAATTGAAATAAATAATACAGAATCGTGTGAAGTTGAAAATACTTCGATTGCTATAAGTACAAAAATAAAGATGTAAGTGATGTAATACCGTATGAAAAAGATATTGGCAAATATTTGAACGTAGAAAATATTGACAATTCTTTGAAATTTGAACTTTTTCGTAATACTTGGGTATCCAATACTATTTATGCCTTTAAGAGTGATTTGAAACCAGGAAGTATACTCGAGCATTTAGACACCAATTGATACACGAAAATGGTTTATGGTTAACATACTCAGCTATTAAGGACTGTGAAAGAAACTGTTTGTCGAATATGTGTGTTGTACAACCCATCAATTCATAGAGGCGTACAAGATGGATAATAAAACCGTTTACTAAATATAAGGATTTTCATGCTTCTTCTAAAATACATATATCTTCAAAATGGCACTCTAAATCAATGTTAAGAGCAAAATATTTTATAGATATTATGAATAGTAAAAAATTAGTGTTATTGAACAAGTAAATTCTGGATTGCACAATGCAAAATCAAATAGAAACTAATAGAAAAAATTAAAACCTATAATATCAACTGTTTTGTATTGAGGAACTAACAACATTTCTTTATGTGGGAAAAAATCCGATTATGGTAATTTTTATGATCTTTTAGATTTTCGTGTTGAATTAGGCGATATGGTATTAAAAGATAATTTTTTTAGTAATGTAGGAAATTCCAAATATTCATCCTATAGAACTCAAAATGAATTAATAGCACTCCGTGGAAGAATATTAAAAGAAGATATAGTGTGTGAAGCTAATGCCGCGAATACGTTTTAAATTTTGCTGACAAAACAGCAGATATTTCTGGTGCAGTTAACAATTGTGATTCGATTTTTAGACAAACGGTCATGTCCTCTAAAGATACGAGAAAAATGTCTAAGCTTTTTACCCTCAGATAAATTAAACGTAGAATCAGTTGCTACTAAAATTTTATCGATTATGGTGAATAGTGGCTTTGATTTAACTAAACTTTGTGGACAGGGTTATGATGGCTGTGCTACAATAGCTGAAAAAGAAGGTGGTGTTGCTATACTAATTCGAGACCAACTTACCAAAGCTGTATTTTTTCATTGTATTAGTCTCCGATTAAATTTAGTAATTAATGACTTAAACACAATATGATAATTCGTATATAGGTACAATTAAATAAATGATCAAATTTTATTGTGAAAGTACACTTTGATAAAAACTAATACCACCCAACATACCACTTTTTGTGAAACACGCTGGTCTTCAATGTATAAAAGTATTAGGGTATTTTCTGAACGTTTTATTACAATAATTTGAAAACCTCCAATCTTTATTCATAAATGATATGATACAAACTAAAATAAGACAATGTGCTTTTTATCCATATTCCTCCACCTCCAACTTTTAATTTCTAATAATTGCAATGCCTATAATTGCAAAATATAGCACTATCTTGGAACCTGTCACTAATATTTTACAAGGCGAATCATTGGAACATTATAAAGTTCGGGAACATGTAGAGACATTAAATGCTTGAAAACAATAGAATAAACGCAATTAAAAATTTGATTTATTATTTACTGACGCAAAATTTTTAGCAAATGATTTAGGTTTTATTATTACTTGTCCCAGAATTAGTGGAAAACAATTACATAGGAACAATTATCCAAGTGAAACTCTAGAAAACTATTATCGAGTATCAATTTTTGTACTTTATCTCGAATCAATAATACAATGCATTAAAAAAAGATTCGAAAAAGATAATAGTATTGTTTTTTCATTGCAATATCTTCATTCAGTATTATTTAATAAAATTAAAAAAGAAGAGTACGTTGAAATCATAACAAATATAAATAATTTTTATAAAATTGAAAATTTGTTAGCTGAAGGTAAAAGTTGATATAGTTAGTGCAAAAACAAGATTGTCAAAGTATGCACAATATGGATTTACTAAAACAAAGCAAAATGTTTTTCCCCAGCATTACAATTACATTAGAAAATTTTCTATCTTTACCAGCTACAAGTTACACAGCAGAACGGTCTTTTAGTACATTACGTTAAAAGTTAAAATTTGGCTTCGATCTACGACGAGTAAAGATCGATTAAATGGTTTATGTATGTCAAGTGTTCATCGTGAAAAAGTCAAGGTAAAAAAAGAGCCAATTTATTAGACATGTAATTACAAGGTTTATAATCACGAAGATATTCATTTTTATTGAGTAATAACTAATTAATAAGTAATATAAAATTATTAAAATTTAATAATAATGAATTTTGTAATTTACAAATAATAAACATTCTATTTAATATACTTTTTGGAGTTTATTTTTTATGCTTCCCCCTGATAAATTTCCTGCGGGCGCCCATGCCTATGGATATTGGGTGTAAAAAAAGGAAGAGGTACCTACCTAAACCCACAAGAAGATAGGTTCACTTCTCGATAACTTTTTTCTTTTAAATAATTGGCTTCTGTAAATTCATTAGAGGACCACTTTCATTTTTATTAATTAAATAGAATCGAGTATTTTTTCCCATTAAAATTTAAGTAACAATTGTCTATTTATTACTATATTCAAAAAATGACGGCAAGAAGGGTGGAAGTACTTATGTTATGATACTGATATTGGATATATTTAAATTTAAACAATCATAAATCATTGCATTCTATGAAACGATTTAGAGCGGAGATCCGTGTAATATTATACATAATTATTACTATTAGTGTTTTTTTTTCAACCGTATAACGTCATTATATTATATAGTATATAATTGAGTAATATATAGAAACTTTATTTCTAATTTTATAAATTTAAAAAGTTGTACGTTATAAAAGGTAGTTTATCTTTTCGCTAAATTAATGTGAAAATAAAAAAAAAAGATTGCTGAAAAGTATCATCTAGATAAATTTTTTAGAGAAATTAGCAATTAAAAAAACTTTATACACTAAAATTAATATTAAACTCCTTTTATGCGAAAATTTATTTACAGAAGAAACAAATTTTAATCATTGTAAAACTAATAAACTCCTGGCTTCACCTAAAATCTAAAATTTATTTCAAGTTAATGTCTTAAATATTTATTATAATGGTTATAAGTTGACTTAATTCTTATAAATATATTTCTGGTTTGTTGAAAGAAGGATAAGATAGTATTCTTTTTATAAATTAAAATTGGCTTATAGATTGAAATGAAAAACATGAATCGACACTAACAGTCCTATTTAAAACGCATGTTAACAAATAAAAATACTGTGCTGTTTTAATTAATTAAAGATATTTCAAAATTTATAATATTTAGCCGGGTGTTTTTGAAAATAAATCTCCAATATTTTTAAATGATTTTTCATTTTCCATAGTATTTTATACTGAAATCTTGAAAATTTGAACAATATTATTTTTTAATACATAAACCAAGAATTAATGGTTAGTATTATTTTGTAATACAATATTTATAACATTACAATTAATACGAAGCAAACGTAGTATAAGCGAACATAATATAATAAAATATATTTTACGATAATATATCATATGATATTTGTATCACATTATAATATATTATTTAATATAACATATAAAGTATATACGTACCTATTTATACACTGAACCAAATTTATCTGTGATTTCAATAAAAATATAAATAAATATAATAATATGGTTGTTAATAAACGTATAATAAAATATTTGTTAATTTATCAGTAAAATAACAAAACGTTTTATTGATTTACCAATATCTTTTATCAATCTACAATTATCTACAATGTCTTGGGTAAAATTGTCTAATTGAATACAAATTTATTTAAATTAACAAATATTTTATTAATTCAATTACAAATATTTTGTGTGTCTTTCTTTCTTCTTCTTCTTCTTCTTCTTCGTAGAACAAACGCCCATTTGTTAATCAAAATAATCAATTTAAACAGAATATTTTTTTCAATTTAATAACATATTTTATTATAATAATAAAATCTGTGTTTAATTTACAAATTATTTTTATTAATTTATAACTTGTGCCTATATTTTGTGAAATTTACAAAATCAATTTGTTACTGTAAACACACTTGTTATTAATTTAACAATATATACATTACGATATTAAAAATTGTATTATTTCAACAAATATTAGTTTGTTAAAATTTCATCATCGCACGGTGTTAATTTAACCAATGATATATTTGGTTCGGTGTATGCATACACACGTTATGTAGGATGACGAGGAGAATCGTATAGCACGGTCTGATATAAGATAAGTGAGCGGGGGAAAAAAAAAAATAAAAAAAAAAAATAGAAAAAAGGCACCCCCGAAATCGACATCGATATTTTTTCCACCGGGCCTGCAGAGGAAAATCGCTAACGAGATATCAACTTGAACGGTCATCTCCGTGACACATGGTAAAACGACAACGAGATATCATCCGGCGCAGCATTGGGTCCCTCCCCCCCCCTCCCCCGTTCATTTGTCATTATATTCACTCCCAACAAATTACCGTCGGTCGTATATAAGGTATACCAGCCCATACCGGGTTCGGCGGGAAAAGAAACTCACATAATAAATGTCCTTTGGCTTCTTTTTCCCATTTTTTTTTTTTTCTTCCATCCGCTATATATACACGAGAATTTCAACGTTAACCCTACGCTGCGCTATATATGGAGGTCATGCGAGCGGACGGTGAAATTAGAAAAAAAAAAAAAAAAAAAAAATCGACTTTCGCGACCCGTTCAATTACGGTCCGGAATTTCACACTTACGGTACGATAGAATAACGTAATGGATTTAGACGAGCCCACGTATAGGTCCAGAACAATTAAATCGTTATGGTCGAATTATAGGGGTATTTGAAACTAACAGCAAATGTTCCGGCGTTAAACCGACCGACTGGAAAAAAATACCGTTTATACGGCGTCAAATTTTACCTGTGCACGTTTTGAAAAATAAAAACATGGGCAATATTGTAAAAAATTTACACTTTTTTTTTTTTTTAATAATAGTTTAACATTAAAATCGCAGATACAGCACGGAATGCCTTCTTCTTCGTATAAATCATATAGTAATAATTATAACACATGGGTAATGAATTGTTTCAACACATTTTTCAATATTTGACTTTATTCTGTGTGGTAATATTTTCTTATACGTTTGTGCGCCTATGCAATTTTTGTACAATTATGTCCGGAAACGTATTAATTACAATACAACGACGGTATAAGACAGGGTTGCCAACCGTCCCGATTTTAGCGGGACATTCACGATTTTTAGGTTTTTTCCTGCATCCCGATCAAATTTTATGCGGGACACATTTTTCCCGGGACATAAGGAATTTATGAATTTATCTCTT
>JAIPRL010012153.1:0-12422 GCA_025469235.1 Pemphigus obesinymphae | reverse complement strand
AAAACAACATAGGTACTTACCTACTTACCATAATTTATGGAACTATTTAAATAAATACATTTGATTATTTATTTGGCCGACCCCAAATAGTTGGGAGAGAAGGCGAAGGAGAAGAAGAAGAAGAAGACATTTGATTATTTATTAAAGTAATGTAAGATATCTATTTTAAAACTAAAATATAGTTTTATATAATGAGAGGTGAATGGAGGGGGGGTCATAGTCCCCCACGGTACAACACATGGTACAACAAGGTATAAAAATTGATGGGGACACTCTTTTTCTTAAAAGTAAATAGAGTTCTCCTACTTTTATTTTGCCAATTCGAGCACTGGTAGTGTGTATTTTTAATGTAATTTTATATTCTTAATTAAATCAATCAATCAATATTCTTGTGTAACTGTTCGAATAGACGCGTTATAACATTTTTGTGGACCGGTTCAAATTATTAATATCTACATAATATTATGCTTTTAAATATTTTGTTTAATAAAAAAAAAAAATCATCCAAATATTGTATAATTAATATAGTAACCAATATAATGCTTTATTTGGAAATTTAAATTATACTAATACTAACTGTTCTCAATACAATAAAATATAAAAACAGTTCTTGATTTATAATGTAATCAGTAGATAGTAGGTATTAATTAAAAAATATATTTCTAAAAAATTTTAAACCATAATTTTTTTTCTTTTAAGTTTAACATGGTACATAATATTATCATTATATTATCTGCATTTCTAAATTTCAGTACCTAAGTATTTACATTTGACATTTTAAACAGGTAGGTAATTATAGAAATCGTACCTACTTGTACTATGTTGATGTTGAAAACCCGTTATTATAAAATATAATGTGATCTGATTTGTTATATTATTAATAATAGCTTGTTATTAATTTAATAATATTAATATTTTATATTTTATTGGAAAATGGCGACTAATAACAGCAATTATCAGAGACAGGTTATATTGTAAATTTAAATGTGATTGAAACTTCTGACGAGAAATTTATTATATACGTCATGCAGAATGATTTTATGTCAAGGTCATACTTGCTATTAGAAAACTAACGCGTGCTAAAAATCGTTAAAGCATGCAATTTACTACTTTACTAGCGTATTTTTTTTATCGATAAATTCTATATTATTATATATACTAGTTTATACCAGTTCATAACTATAATAGTATAATAGCAAATAGCTGTTACTTTAAGAATTTGACTAAATTATTATTAAAATATTATTCATTCAAATTAACTGAATGGTGATACCCTCTTTTAAGTAGGTGTTTTAGTTACTAGATTGTTATTCTATTATAATGTAACATACAATAATTATAATCAATAAAAATGTTGGTCAACAATATTAACTTTACACTGAAAAATCTAAATATTTGTATGAAGTTTATTATTTTGTTTTCAAATAATAAAATGTATCTATACTTCAATACTTCAGTAATAGAATATTTTTATTTCGTGCCCAACATCTTTCTCGTATCGTCTGATCTACAATAACCTTATAGGTAAAGTATATACCTATTACAATATCATCTTCTTCTTCTTTCTTAGTTTCGGCCTTTAAGACCATACTGCTAACGATAAACTTTGCCACCTATCCCTGTCCTCTGCTGCTTTTCTCCATTTGGTATCAGGCTCTATATTTTCAACTTCTCTCTTCACACTATCTTCCCATCTTAGCTTAGGTCTACCTAACGGTCTTTTTCCCATAGGGTCTACTTCAATCACCCGTTTGACTAAAGTACCCTGTTTGCGCCAATCATGGCCTGCCCAACTTAGTCTTGGTTTGGCAATCTCTCTAACTATATTCTGCATCTGAAAAAGTCTTTGGAGTTCCTCGTTATGCAGTTTTCTCCATTCATTGGTTTGGCTGTCGAAGACTAGGCCGTAAATTTTCCGTAGAACTTCTCTTCCGAATATCATTAGTATCGGATTCTTCTGTTTTTCTTAACGCCCACGTTTCGGAGCCGTATAGAACAATTGGTCTTAGTAGTGTCATGTACATATTTATTTTTAGGTTTTTGGATAAGACCTTCGATTTCAGGACTTTTTCTAGTCCATAATATCCTTTATTAGCTTGTTGTATCTATTATATATATATATTATATGTAATATACTTATTGTCTGATCTACAATAACCTTATAGGTAAAGTATATACCTATTACAATATACGAAAATATAATATAAACGTATTATTTATTACATACCTATTTAAAACTATGGTAACACTGTAACACCACCTATAAAGAATTAATACAAAATATATTCATATAAACTCCTATAAATTAACTTAACATAAATTATAATGATATTTATTTATATTTTTTCTGATGGCTGATAGGTATATTTTATTATTTATCTAATATTTTTACAGAATTGTAGACAATATTAATTTGTAATGTTTATATAATAGTTAGAAAAAAAAATTATAATTGTATTATAAAATATTTACAAAAATATTAATTTTATTTAGTGAATTTTATGAAACAATTAATTATTAAATATTTGACGATTAAAATAATATAAAGAAGTATTAGGTGACTAAGAAAGCAACTAACCCTAATTGTTAGTATATACAATTATTATAAATATATTATAAGCAATAGACATATATATTTAAATTCAATAGGTAAATTTCAGATTAGTACTGAATAGACATTAAATTATTTTTCATTTTTCTTTAATATTTTAGGAGGATGCTATACACCTATTTTAGCGGTATTAAAATACGGTCATGCTCTAGAACTACAACTTCTCTCTTAGTAATCGTAGAGTCAAAATGTATACAAAACATGAAAGATGAGCATATTTGATATAACATAGCGTGGAGCTCTTTTAGTTAAACATTTTTTTTTTTTAGATTATTTTAAATTAAAAAATTTTAAAATGTCATGATTTTCAATCACAGATTTTAGGCTTTCAAAAAAATATGTCTCAAAAATGCCACGCTACAGCATAGTAAATATTCTCATGTTTAATTGTATAAATTTTGACTCTGTGATTATACAGAGAAAAGTTGTAGTTATTATAGAGCGTGAACGTAATTTTTAACAAATATCGTGATAACACAATAATAAAAAATGGTACTGACACATGACTATTTTTAAATTACTTTTAAAATATAATTAAATATTTTTAAATTGTCAGATTTTCATTTTTATTAAAATTTAATAAAAATTTATATATATGTATAGCGTCCTATTAAGTTAAAAATTCACAGCATTTGAATATTTCAAATATTTAATTTTTACAGTATCTATATATATATAGGTTTTATAAATATAATATAGGTTTTTTAATTATGAAATACGAATACATGCAAAATGAATGTGAAATATTTTAATCTATAGATACTATATACCAATATACCATAACCACAATATGATTAAACTGATTAAAGTAGTTGTTTTACACTGAAGATGAAAAAATTGTTTTCGAAATACATATTTGTTAAATAAAAACAAATTATGTTGTAGAAATTGGGTTTTTATTTATATCTATACATAATTCTACAAGTAACTCAACCCCAAAATATTAAAAAATAAAAATAAAAATAAAAAATATTTATTGTTTTATTATTATTGTATTATATTATAATAATAGAAACAAATGTGATCTTAGATTTATTGGTAAATAAGACGTTTTGAAAAATATTATGAGTGAAAACTGAAAATTAATATTATTAGTTATTCTTATTTCTTGTATTGGGTCATTTTAAAAAATTATTTATGAATTGATTTTTCTTTTCCTTTTTTTATTTGACTTTACTCAATCTTGTGTAAGTACTTATACGTATATAGGTACTCGGTAGTCTGTAACAATTGATATATTTTGTGTAATACAATTAATCACCATATTATGCACTATAATAGGCTAAATAAATATGCAGTTTAAAATTTAAATTATGCACTGGATATCAGAAAAATATTGATGTCAAAATGTGTATACTGTGTATGAACCGACCATATCGTCGTATATCGAACGACCCAGCTACCCAGACTCAACTGATTCGACGTATATATTATTGTTGTGCTAACATAATTTATGCAGTATGCACAGACCTTCAACTTTATAAATAATATAATATCTATAATGTATTCGTCTATATACTTAACTATAGAACACAATATTCTTTTTGTTAACCAAATAGAAAACAAAGATTTAATCGGCTATGAATATAAACAACTGGTATGACGCGAATGTTCTTTTCTTGGATAAACGACTTTTATTTTTTACTTTCATCCGACTGTTATCTTGTTCAGAAATTCAGAAATTTAGTACTTACGTTTTTATATTTGTAGTTTGAAAATAGTATAAATGTACTTTGTGTTCTGAATTATGTTTAATTAAACATAACTAAAATAATAAAAATAATAAAAAAAAATACTAAACGCTAATTGAAGATTGCCTTTTGCATATTATTTGAAAAGAAATACAAGGTATTTCAAATTTCAAGATGTTGCTATAGTTACATTATTTTAATAAACAAGTATAGAAAATAATGTAATTTACAAACAAAAGACATCCCCGAATTTTTTTTTTTAATTTCTTAAAACTTGTTTATTCAGATACGTTAAAAAAAGGGGATGTGTGGCATCCTCTTAATTAGACCAGATTTTTTAGATATTTTTATAAATCACTTAACCTATAAAATTACTTTATATTTTTAAAACTGACAGTATATGAAAATTAGTTAAAATATTGATATATATTTATTTATATAGTCTTACCTACTATTTTGAAAATTTTCATAAAATTTAACGTATTTTTTTTTAACACACATGTAATTATATATAGCTATATATAAGTTGAACATGTAACTTATGTTTAACTATTTTATAGTTTATATACTCAATCGGCATGTTATAAAAGGTCATTTTATGCTGAATCGCATAACATTTTCATCATCATTTTCATCACAAACGCCACAAACTGCGTTATTATACTTGTAAGTCGTAAGGGTCACAAATCATATTATTGTATACCTACTGTATAGTATATACCATTTAGAAAATAAGTAGATAATAAAATTTTTTTAACCAACTACCAAGTCAACAATATATTTTTGTTTTCTGTCATAATAAACCTATAACTGAGAAGGAAAGTTGTGAATTAATTAATTTATGAATGGTATCACACAATATTGTGTAATTAAAAAAAAAATTATCTATGATAGAAACGATTCATGGCGGCAACGTCGTGCACTAAATATAAATATTTTTGAACTATAAATCGATAAGTGATATGTTCTTATTAAAACACTAATTTCCTACACACCCCTTGAGTACTAAAGCCAAAATGAAGTTTCGACAGTATATATAGGTCTAATTAACATTTCCTACAAATATGGCACCGCAGAAACAGTGTTCTGGATGTTAGTGTGTTACTTACATATATTTTTAAGTATATTGTCCAATTATATTAGTAGGAATGTGGTTTGTGACCCTCCGCCCACTCTTTTGGAAGCCAAAAATATGACTAGGTTATTAAAGATTTTTTGGCATTAATATATATATTATACTTAATACGCCACTAGCACAGACACGTAGTCAGGATTTATTCTACGAAGGGGCAAAATTTTTATTGGTCCCTTCCAGCAAAAAAAAAAAAAAAAAAATTAGTTGGTCAGTAGGGGATGGAAGCAGTTCATTTAAGATACTTCGTAAGATACTATAGATATTATGTTAAATTTAGAAGCATTTTTTTCAAATAAAAAAATTTGTAAAATATGTAATATATAGGTACATATATTTTAATGTAAAATAAATACTTTGGGAAAATTTCAAATTTTCAAGCTTCTACTTTTCGGAAATACGAGGAGATTACTTATTCTATTGTTTTTCTAGTTTAGTGTTTCTTTACACATTTAGGTATTGATTGTATCATAGATGTACATAAAGGTTTAGTGCTATTACTGAACCTAAAACTTATTCTCAATTTGTATATAATGAATGTTAAATAAATATTTAAACTGATTTTACATTTGTTTTTAAAATATTTTTCGTGTGCTTTTATCAAAAAAAAAAAAAAATCGCAATAACAATGATTTTCTCATATTTCTCACCAAAAACCTTCAAAAATCCTCCACAGTATTTTTTTAAAATTAAAGATTTTGACGATACATTTTCAAGCATATAAGCTAACATTTCTGATAATTCCTATATTTATGTTAGATTATGATAAAAAAAAAAACGAGCTGCTTATTAGGTATATAATATGTAGTATGTAGTAAATAGTATATAAGTACCTATGTAATATAAATAGCAAAAGGGACCAGTTAGAATTTTCACTGAATCTTACACGAAATCCTGTACAAACCAGTATGTCTGGAAAATATAAAATAAAAAGAAATAAACATTAGTGTAAATGTAAAACCACCAGCTCCCTCACACCATTCATAATCAAAAGTCATATATTGGTAATAGTTATTACTATCAATTAATTTAACTTATTATTACTAATTACTTATAAGTTATATAATATATTTGTAATGTTTATTTTCGATGTAAGCAAGTGTAGGTTAGGGATATAATATACAAATCTTCTATAGGTAATGTAAAAGGCTTATGAGGACACTTCGTTGAAATTTAAAAAAAAAACGAAAATCCAACAATTTAAAAATATTTAGTTATATTATAAAAGTAATTTAAAAATAGTCATGTGTCAATACCATTTTTTATTGTTGTACACGATATTTGTTAAAAATTACGTTCACGCTCTAAAATTGCAAATATGAGAATATTTAATGTGCTCGAGCGTGGAGTGTTTTCAATACTACTAAAATGAGTGTGTAACATCCTCTTAAAAAACTGAGGGGACCAACTTGTGACTACTGATTTTTCTAAGGGGCTCGGCCCCCTCAGGACTCTCCCTTGGCTACGTGGGCTAGTGACTAGTGCCATCAATACCAAAGCTTAGCAAGTTAACGATATTTTTTAACTCGTTAAGTTAATTAAAAATAATATAAGCTAAGTTAAGTTAAAAGTTACTCTTATATTTTTATTAACTTTTAAAGTTAAAAGTTAACTTTGAAAAAAAAGTAACTTAATTTAGTTAAAAGTTAAAATTTCCTAATTAGGAAAAAAAGTCGATATACCTATTATATGGTAAAAAGGCAAAGAAGGATGGTTATTTTTTACGCTCAAAAAAACTACTGGGGACTTCTTCTGCCTGAAAAAGTGTATACATGTAAAAATAAAAATACAACATGTTATTTTAAAACCCATGCGTAAATAAAAAAATAAAAAAATAACTTCTAACTGCAAAGATACCTACATTATTGTTTGATTCACACTAATGTAGTGTAAAATAAGCAGTACCTACCTACTACTTCAATATATTTTCTATACTGGATGGACATAAATACCAGCCTCCATGTAGTTAAAAAGACCGTGCTTAGCCCAATATTCGCGAACGGCCAACGTCGTGGCGTGTGCGTGAGTGGTACTTCGATTCTTAACGATTACGTACATGCTATTCTAGATACCTACTAAAATTGCGTATAGGTGCCAAAAAGTAAAATCCCATTCAAAAATTTGCATTGTTCTTCGGGCAAAATTTAACTTAATTTAGATAATTTTGTATAAATTTAACTTGAAGTTAACACTTTAATTTTAATAAAAATTAACTTATTAAGTTAAAAGTTAATCTGAAGAAAGTAACGCGTTAAGTAACTTAATTAAAATTAACTTGACTTTTTAACTTAATTTTAACTTTTAACTCGTTAATGCCCAGCCTTGATCAATATAATACATAATATGTATTTATAATATATAATATATATAGTATAATCGATATCACTATAATAATATACAATTATAATCAGTTGTAAAATGACAGAAATGTCAAGGTCATGTGTTTATATTCACGAGAAAAATTGTATAATCGTGAATTCCTGCCGTTCGAAATTGTAAACTGCGCAGTCCTACGATTTCCGTTTAAACTTAATAGGCTCAGTTTGCAGTTTAACTGGACGTGTAACGTGTAACTTTACGGGGTGTTGTTTTATTATGTGTATGTACCTTACTCGTATATTAGAAATGATGATTTATTAATAATAATATATAAACCGTAGTATCGAAATAATAACACGATTCCCAGAGTAGTATTTCAATCGGATATAATATACTCACTTATTTCCTATATACCTACACTATAAAAGTATAATAATATGTCGTACGTGTATATGCAGTACATATTATAGGTACACGAGTTTACTAAAATAAATAAAAAGCAAAGAGAATACATATCTATATACGCGGACGTAATGACCTGGCGGAAACCAACAAAATTCACGTGGATGTGATAAGGGGAAAAGTTTGATTTTTTCCCCTTCGTTTTCCTATTTTAATAGTATACATATATATTCGTACACGGAATATGCCTCCTACACGTACGTATAGAGACATTTTATTTCCACGTTCATCAGATAGACGTGAGTACGTACTTTGTATATACGTGACCGAACGATCGCGACGCGATTTTGTGACAGCGATGTTAAAAACCTAGTGCTGAGCATTCCTTTGACCAATCCGTAATCCGGATTAAAATATACAATCAGGATTTAGGGTCTAATCCGTCAATCCGGATTTAGGATCCAATCCGTCGATTCAAATTATAAATATAATCCTTCAATTCGGATTGCAAATTTAATCTGAATTTCAGATCCGATCCGCCAATCCGGATTGCAAATATAATCCGGATCGCGGGAATAATTCATCAATCTGGATTGCAAATATAATCGGATTGTAGGAATAATCTGTCAATCCGGATTGTAAATTTAATCAAGATTTCGGATCCAATCCGTGAACATAATAGTCAACTTATAGGAAAGTTTAATACAATTAAAATGGTCAACGTGTATTTCGGCCGTTGTTGTTTTTATCATTTGCTTGTTTTGCGCATATTTCATCAAAGTTGTAAAATATTTACCAGTAATACCTCGAATCAGTGATGCGATTTTCATGTAATCCGGATTCGACGTGTAATCCGTTAATCCGGATCGCTGTTGTAACCCGGATTGTAATTTCAAACGGATTATAGCATATTTATCAATCCGGACCGATACGTATTAGTTATTAGGTGCTCAGCACTACGTAGTGGCACTACTACTTGCGTATATCGTATATTATGCGTTGCCACCGCGGCGGTTAGTAGGTACTATTTCAGCACTACATTCAGTACCATACAGTATTCGGTGAGCCCAAACCCAGGATTTGACCTTTTGAGGTTGGGACCCTGGAATCGAAGTTTCTGGAACTTTCGAACACCCAGTCGCCATACGGACGATGCATGGAACACGTGCAGTTTCTGTTGGTACGTGTGACGTGTCCGCGGACATCCCCACCCATCGTTGTATTGCGTTGTTGTGATGTCGTCGTATACATCGTTTCACTGTCAGATCATTAATAATCGTCACTTTTGCCGTTCACGTCGATAATAATTTCGAGCACGTAATATCGGCGACGACACACATTCGTCGACGAGATCAACCGACGAGCTACATCGGCACGGCATCGGATCCTAACGTCGTCGGCCGGATATTGACTGTCGCCACTATGTCACACCACCGTCGGACGAAATAACCGTAAGGTACCGCATTTTATTTTATTTTTTTTCTATTTTTTCGTTTTTTCGATAAATCCGTAAGGGGGAACAAGTTAGGGAATACCCCACTCTGCGAACATGCTGAATTTCCGGTTTCTATAGGTACATAATACTTTTTAGTTATTCGTTTTATAAAAGCTATAAATTAATTTCATAAACGTTTTGAAAAGAATTTGTTTTATTTATCACATTTTACAAATAATAACATTAAATCACAAGTCTAACGCATGAATATAGCACTACACTATACTGTTTTATATCAGGCCGTTTCATGTGGGAAACGGACATTTTGTACATTCGAAATTAAATTACGATTATCGATCGCGGACACTTTGTACGATCGAAATGTATCCATAAATATTTATAATGTATCATGTTTCCACTATGCAATTCACCTGTTTAAAACTGTAGATTTACAATTTTAATTAATATTACCATTTATTTAGCTTACAACTACAATTCTTCCCATTTTTACACACACTGTGTTATCTGTATTATTACTATTACTATCACTTAGTACTATTTTAATGTAATATAATATATAATTTTATTTTTATTTTGCCATATTTGTAATTTCGGGTTGGTACTCCAGATATACCTAAAAAAAAATCTGGATGCTATTAGAATTATAACATTATTTTTTCTTATCTTTTGGACTGCCAAATAATAAATCATGAACATCATCGGGCACAACTCGGTCCCGATGGGTTTTATGGTAGAGTTTTATTGTATTTTGTGATACAAAGTACACACATATTAACTTACTATTACGACACGAGTATAGATTATAATCAAAAATTTTTATCTGTATTTTAACGGCGTCTTGTACTTAAGGGGATTGGAAGCGGTCATTAATTAAGGGGTTGTGTATAGGCAATTTGATTTATTCTTGTTACACATGTTGAGTGTAATTATTTGGTCTTAAGTGTGTGTAAATACGTTTGGCATAATAATGATAATGCTGGTGTGTACACTCGCACGCACAGGCACATGTCAATAAATACGGCTACCGTATCTGAAAAGACACTAAATCCCATTTCCAACAAACCGATTGTCCTAGTGATACGATAAGGATTCTGAAAACTGATCTGAATTCATTGTAAAATCTACTTTAGAACGACTTTCCCACTTTTTCATTTTTTTCCGTTGATTTTCACAAAAATTTAAAATGTCAATTTTTAAATGTTTAAATATATTAATTTAATTTTAGAGGGACTTGGGAGACAAAATCAAAAATGTGGGAATGTCGATCTAAAGTAGACATCACGAAAAATTCAGATCAGGTTTTAGAATCCATATCGCATCATCAGGTCCATCGGTACGTTGGAAATAGAAATGGTCTAAATTTCTATGTTACGTGTGTGATAGGAGAGACCAGACACTTCATATCCAATGGTATGTAGACTTTATTACAGCTATTATGGTTTAGATTAAATAACTATAATCAATTTTGACGAAATCACGTTTTAACAGTATTTATGTAGTTTTTTGGTATTTTTTCTTAAGTACGTATTAAGAAACTATATTGAGTAAATCGAAAAATAACTTCCTTAATGAGGTACTTACTAACTAAATGAAATTTAACGAAAATATAATTTTTGGGTAGGTATGAAAAAAATAAATAAAATCGATTATTGTAACCAATATTCCTCCCTCCGCTAAAAATCTAAAATCTGCAATAATTATATGTACATATTATAATAGTAATTAATTTTATTATATTTTATGCTATAATTATCATTATAGTACAAAATGTTTGCCATATTATATTTTGTCACTATCTGAAATAGTACAAAACTAGATGAAATTTGCTACCGGAAAACGGAGTTACATGTCGTATAGTTTGGTTATGTTTTCTGATCGAAAAGTTGTACATGGAAAAAACAAAAAATAAAGAATAAACGTCATTGTAAAACCACTAGCTTTCTCGATCCACTCAGAATCTAAAAGAGCTATTGGGGGGGAAGGGATATGACACCCTCTTCCCGCCGTGTATGTCAGGGTATTTTTTAAGGGTATTTTCTGTGTCCAATTGGACATCCAGTCAGCGTAGATGGACACCCAGTAATGAAATATTCGACTCTTAATATCTAAAATTTATTGATGTACCTATATATAATACCTACAGAAATATGTAAAATACTGACACAAATAATTATTTATTCAGTAATTTATGACTTCAAGTATTGTCTTTTAAAAATATTATCAGTTTTAATATCATTGCACATAAAAGTGATATTCAAATTGGTTTGCCTAACCACAGGAACTATTTATTCTGTGTACGATGTGCATAAAAGTGTTGGACACAGCACACACAAACTTTACTGTGCTCATCGAAGTAAGTATATAAACCATATAGTTTAAACCCTCCATGACTGTAACACACGTTTGGGTAGCTGAAACACTTTTTCAATGGTATTTATCAATCCATAGAATAAACGCCATCTGTTAAAAAATGTTTTAAATTTTTAAATTCTCTATATCATTTTCTTGTATATATATAATCATAGTGTTTAAATGTATGTATTTAAACCATAAACATAATATGATTGAAAACTTGAAATATTATAAACCATACAATTTATGTACCTATTTTCTATAATATAAAAAGTCATTTATATGTCGCGGATTAGTAATTAGAGTGTAAATACGAATATAATACGACGGATAAAAAAAAAAAAAAGCCGGTCAGTAGGTTGTGGAAGCACTTCGCTCGTCGGGTGTCAGTATTGGTGGATGCACTTCGCTACTGGGCAGGGTACTTTTGGTGGATGTATTGAATTTGAAAGCAATGAT
>JAIPRL010012152.1:0-12422 GCA_025469235.1 Pemphigus obesinymphae | reverse complement strand
AATACTTAATTTGTGAAACGTGAATAAACCCTATCGAATCACGAATGTCCAACACCCGAAACCGTTTGTAATGTTTCGTACACCATGTTGTTAGTAAGTATTAAGTGGGGATAAGCTCTGGTGGTTTTACTACTCTAAATGATAATTTAGTTATGATAATCATTTATTCATCGAATTTATAAATATTATTTACTGATTATACAGGGTGGGTCGTGGTACATGTTCAGAAAATAGTGGCCCATCTCCCGGGTCGTAGTAGAGGGTAAGTAAACGTGGTTGATCATAAATGCGTTCTTTAGTAAACAGGATGACTTGATGAAATATATATTTAATGGACGTATGACATACTTAGTATACTTACGATAGTATGATATTTCAGCAAATAATTTATATTACATGTTTATAAAGCCCTATTAATCAATTTCAAAAAATCCGAATATCTAAATACATATTTTCGTACAGAATCCGGCACATTATCAATAGTACTTAATGCAAAAGTTATAGGTAGTGTCGTTGACAAATCGGAAAAAAATTGAATGATGTTTCATCTGCTTTATTGTTGATAATCCAGTAATTAGTAAAACTATTATCTGCAAAAACTAATTTAATTTATTTGGGTATTAACAATGCTAAGAATGTTAAAATTTGAAAATTATACAAATTTTAATCTGATATAGGTAGACATTTTCATTTTTGTCTTTTACCATTATTTATACCATCAATTTTAGAATTTTTCCTTTAAAATTTCTTAGAAAAAAATTAATTTTAACAACAAAAAGTGTACTTATTTTAATTAATTATACGTACCTATACTTAATAAAATGTATTGTTTCTACTTACATTTTTCATCTTTAACTAACATTATTATAATTTATATAACTTAATTTCATTTAAATTAATTAAACGGGGTGTGTCCCCGTTAGAGCGCTTCCACGTAGTACACCCCGGGCAACGGCTAAGCTCTGCTTAGACGGCTAAAGCTCTAACACCCACCTGGCTGCCGAACTGTGATTCTTAAATCATCTCCCGGCATGGACTCCTCTCAACAAAAAAAACGCCATACGAATAAATAAATAAATTTAAATTAATTTTCGTTAGCATTATATTCCATTTTAAAAAGTTCTATTCAAATTAATTTTAATTAAAAAAATGAAATTTCATTAAATTACGTTATATTCAAAATATTCTTCCATGCAAAATATATTCCGATTTTTATATGTTCCCAATTCCACATCACTATTGTAAGAAAACAAAAGGTACATAGTTCAATCAATAAATATGAATATTCTTCTGTTGTATAGCCAACAGGTTACTTCTAAATTATATCGAAAAGTAATTTAAACATATTACAAAAAAATGTTTATTTTCATAATTGAGTTTTCTAAAAATTTTGTTAGAATTGCCTATACATAAACCCTTATAGATGTGGTTGTAATTTACATGTCGATACACCATCCGTTTAAAAAGGTTAAATAAAGGAATTTTATTTAAATTTAAAACAAAACAAAAGAAATCTAAATTTTAAAATTAATTGAAAGGATGTAAGGTCATTTCAACAGCTCTCCGACTTTTTTTTGTTAAAGAAACTAAAAGTTTGTCATTCAGATTAATACAAATTACGTCAAAATTAAATGAATTACAAAATTAAATCGTATTCTTGTTATTTTTTTAACATATTGGTGTATTAAAAAATAATAGTTAATAACTCAAATTTAATATTAAGAAGACAAAATGTGTATTTTTGTCATTAAAAATAGTTTGGCTCTATGTGCACAGTACACCTTAAAACGTGAAAAGAAGAAAGATTAATATTACTGTGATTTTTCGAACGTTTTTGTATTATTATATGATTATATTATTAATAATAAAAACTTATAAGATTAATTTATAAATTCATGTATATTAAGTTATATATAATTATAAAGAATTATTATAAAACTCCAGCGGAAAATTTCTCCTGGAAATTTTACAGTTGTAATTCTTAAAATTGTGTTACAAATTAATACAAATTATTGTACAACAAATTTATTTAATTTATAATATTTATAATTAATTAATGGTAAATAAAAAATATGAAAGAGTCTACCTAGGAAAAAAAGGTGGCACCCCAGAATTATAATTGATTTTTCTTCGAGAAATTATACTGTACAAATTCTGAAATTTGTACATTGTGATGTCTAAAACAAGAGTTTTAAACGTTTTTAACAAAATCAATTAATTTTTGTGACGTTTTAAACAAAATGTTTTATATAATAATCCTGAATGGAAATAGAAATAGTTAGTCAAAGTTGCTATACGTGAGTGATAGAAAGAAACAGAAAATTGCCTCTTTCAAACCCCTTAACAGGAAACTACACATCCAATTTTGAAGGGTTCTATGTAGAGAATTTTATGAAATTTCAAAAAAAAAAGAAAATCCAATTATTAAAAAATATTTACATACATTTTAAAGTACCTAATTTAAAAATGGTCCTACGAAATAACCATATTTTATATATTTTATATTGTTTAATTTTATTTTTTTAAATATGTACTTTTTAATTAAAAATTAATGGTGTAGTCAGCATTTGACAATTGGACTTGGTTTTAAGGTTATATTAAATTGAAATTAAACGATTTTATCATACTAGATTTAAACGATAATGTTTTTGTTTTACAAAAGTGTTACGTGAAAGTTAATAGTGTTGTCATGCTCGGGGTCCTCGGTTAGAATCCCTTAAAATAGGAATAACTTTTTTCAATTATTTTTATTAATTTTTTTATATAATATTATCATATATATATATACCTATATATATATTATTAGTACAGTAATTATCAAGTATATCCAACAAAGCTTCGTTCGGAATCATTATTTTAGAAAAAAATGATTTATCATTGCTTTTAAATTCAATGTATCCACCACTAGTGTCCTACTCAATGAGCGAAGTGCTTCCACCCTCTAATTACAGGCTTTTCTTTTTAAATATAGCAGATAAATATATATACCCGTAATACAATTTTTAATATTATCATACAAAATAAAAACCATATGTATATGAGTACTTGTGACTATTTATAATTATTATATTATAAACCCGATATCACAATATTAAATACTTTTTATGCTTATACGTATTTGAACAACTATGTTGTCATCCTTAACGCGTATACCGATAAAGTGTGTTATTGGTAGGTATGTGCTGAGATGACAACATACTCGTTGAAATACGTATACTTATATTTAGGACTTTCAGCAGAGTAGTCAACAAATTTAGCTGAAACACGTTTAATAAGACTTAGGGCCTCAAGTGAAAAATAAATAAAAAGTATTCTAAGACGATGTATAAAATTAAGATAATTTAGGGAAGATGGTGATGACAAAAATAATTAAACTAACATGGTACCTACATAAGAAGAGTTAATTCAAATAAAATTAGATAAGTACAAGAAATAATTATAATTAGTTCACAAATCTCTGAGTTTCAATCAAAATTAAGAGCGTTGTTAGTAATAGGAACATCATTATTATAGTTGAATTGAAATTTTTGAGCTCTTATGCGTGAAACTGAGTAGAATTTCGACTTTGAAAACCGCTGAAGTTTTTTAAACATGCTTTTACAATACAAGAAATGCCATTGATACAATTTATATTGAGATAAAGTTTTCTGGGCTAAAAAGTAGAAAAAGTACCTACTTGATTTTGCGTCAGCGTATGAATTAGCTAATGTGAATACTCTTTTTTAAGAAGAAAGTAGAACATTATATAACATATAAGAGTGGAGAGAACCAGCTAAAAATTAATTACTTTTTGTGGAAGAGAATGAGTTTAACACAATGTAAGGATATCAGTAAAAGGAGTGTAACAATATAACAAGGGTTAATGTTATTGGAGATTTGATTTAGTTAAAAGAGGGTGCAACAAAAGTATATACATAAAGAACTGAGAATTGAATGGTGGACATTAATTGGTGAAAATTAAAATGTATTTACAAAGAATCTGAATGAGACTGGAGTGTTTGACGTGGAGGGAAATATAAATTAAATGTAGAAAATGATAGCAGAATGTGTTAAAAGGGTACCTAGCTAATAAAGTCGTAAAAGTAAAGAAAGTAGGTGTAGTATACCAGAGAATAATCAAACATAGTGGTGGACTAAAATAGTAAAAGAGATATTATCAAAGTTTGATAAATGGCAGGAAACCATGGAGAGAGATGATTGAGTAGTGTGAAAGTGTATGTAAAAAAATATAAAATGTGCAGTGAGTAAATTTAAATTAGAGAATTATGATGAGAGATTAGGAACAAAAGAAAAAAGAAAACGGGGTAAATTCAGAGTAAAGAAAAGATTACATTGATTTTATAATGAAAGGAAATATTCCATTTATAAAGGAAAATTTTTATAAATGGAAAAATAACAAATAAAGTTTTCATAGTTACGGAGTTTTTTATGTCATAAATTTATATTTAAAATTAAATAAAAGTATAATACGAAAATACAAGATACCGTAAAATGATTATAATGTTTAAGTTTTTTTAATATTGGAAAACATAAAATACTATTTTTAATAATTGCAATTGTATTGCCAATGTTACATATTTTAAAATAAAGTATAAATACAGTAAATTATATATATATAATAATCGGCTAAACTAGTATACAGAAAAGAATGCAAATTTTTAAAATGTTAACCAGATTAGAGGAATAAAATTACAATAACAAACTAAATGTTAACAAAATATTAAAAATGATAATTTTCTAAAAATTAGTTTAGATTGAACTCTATAACGTATTCTATAGATAAATTTTAGAAATCAGTAAATATATATTACATTATAATATAATATAATTATTTAATTTCAATTGGACTCAGATTTTATAAAAGTCTTCAAGGCAGTTCTAGAAGCATTGACAAAGCCTATAATAATTGGATGTTCTCTCATCTGTATCAATGTTGATAAGCCAGTAATTAGTAATATTATTATCTGGAAAAATAAAATAATTGTGATTTTAATGTAATACATTAAATTAATTAATTAGGCTATTAATAATTATCTATTACTCGTTATTCGATAAAATGATATATAACAGGGGTGGTCAAACTGGTGGTCAATTTCTTACTGTATAAAAAGCAAAACATTTTTACTAATATTTTCGTAGTCCTTGTTAATACCTCCTTCTTAGAGTCGTAATGGTATCAAGCCCCGTTGGTCACCAACTTTGTCGTAGTTGTCAATTTGTCTGATTAACTTGTACGGCAACACAAAATAATAAAACGCACCCTAGTGTATGAAATACGTTTTAACACAGGATTTATATTTATTCTTGTCGTTATCATCCTCAAATACACTATATAACGGCCTTAAGCCCGACATACGTACCTACCCAGAAAAACAAATACCTACACGATATAACACTGATACGAAATAACAGAGAAAGCCTAGCGGTCAAATACAAAGGCTATATGTAGAAAACCACGATGCGCCGCGCTACGATACGAATACCAGCGGCGGAGCGCGCCGGACGAAACTCGAACCAACATACACGTGAAACGCAAAACATCGGCGACGGGTCGACAACAGATGGCACTGACAACAAAGAAAAATCAAAAAACCGAACATACAACAATATAAAATTGGTTTTTATAAAAGGAAACGAAACTTCTTTTTAATATTACATTATAAAGAAGTATGAAATATAAAGAAACACAACAGATGAAAAGGCAACGTAAAGAACTACCAATAGAAAGTACGAGAAACATAGAATGCACAAACGAGGTCGCGGTATAGATTTTTCATATGAAAGGTATCGGAATAGGAAATCACTATTGTGGGTGCTGATATTGGAATTGCCTTTAAATAAATTAGCTTACCAATTCTCCCGATCAAACGAACACAGCACTCCGGTCCGATCTCTACCAACCTTTTTCCGACCGCTACTTCTTATAAGATACGCCACTCTTCCAATCCTACAGGTCACTACTTCTTATAAGATATACCAACCATCCCTTCTGACCGCTACTTCTCATAAGTTATGTCAATGCCTCCGTCCTAGTTCCAACCAACGTTGGCAACCGGAGTCCAGGACCAGAGGATCCAAATAACGTCGGCGTCCCCGAGGATCCAACCACTGCCACCGCCCGGAGGACTGCAGCCGTGGACTCAGCGACCGTCCAACCCCCTCCAACCTTCAAGAAGGAACCCACCAACCACTGTCGGCACCCGAGGCGAGATCCACGGACACCCTCACCGGATAGACGAAATCCGACCTTTCCGAATTTGATTGGAAAGGCGATCGAGAGATCGTCAACAAGGACCGGCACGGACGTTAGATCGATAGGGACCACCCACCTTCCAACCCCGGAGCTCCGGGGATCAACCGAGCGAGCACCATAGCGGACCACAACTGGTCACGCCGGACAACCGCGACCAACACACTACGCCCAGGTTCAACTTCGGTAACTCAGTTCGATCACGTCCCGGACCCCCGTCAACATCGGCGAATTTGAATCGCGGTATACGTAAATATACCTTCAGTATAAATTTTCGGAACCCAATCGGGATTCCTACATTAACTTGTAAGATAATATTGTAACACTTGTGGTCCCCACAGAAGACACCGCATATTCCCGATACCTGTCGGAAGACTCCCCTACCCCAGGGCTTAGGCTTGGGCAACCCGCTTCTAATAAGTAGGGTTATAGGGAACGTCCCTCCCGGACGTGGGGCTCTAGGGCTATATATATTTGTATCTGCCCCGGCGACTCCCGGCCTTATTGTAATTATAATAATAAGAACTGGTATATATTTGATAATTGTGATTTGAAAAGAAAGCTTTATAAAGAACAGTATAACTACATCGCTTTCGATCCTTAACGGGCCACCTGGATTCCACCTATATCCTTGGACCTTTACAACTACTGTTATACTTATTTTAGATGTACTCAACTTTGTACGTCTTAGTGAATGATCTGGTCTCTCGAACGTTAAAATAATACTCGAGAAATCTTCATCTATGGCAAGGTTAGAACCAAGTTTAAACTAAAACCTAAGAAACAGACTCTCGTGATTAGGCGATTTTAGTTATAAATTGAATACGCCCAAGCTCAATAATGACTAACAGGTATCAGAGTAAATAGTACCAAAAAAAATAAATAAAAAGTTGAGTTGAACTTGGTATAAAACTTTAATAAAATCGTAGCATAATATAACACAATTATACGCATACAACCTCATTGCAGGTACTTCTTGGCGAGCAAAATTGCCTTTTACGATAAACATTTTAGTTTTTATAACCGGATTAAATTATAAAAGTGCGACAAAAAGAATTTTGAATTTAGATGTAGCGGCGAGTTACGATTTATAATTTTTTTAATTATAACCTTTTCATACTCTTTGCTCAAACATATTTTTCATTATATTTTGCGGCTCACGGGTCTCTTCTCATTAGACACCCCTGATATATAATATATAGCATACACTATAAATATGTAGTAAGTATACTCACAATATGTAATACTTACTGAAACAACTAGATTTAAATTAATATTAAAAAATCCAAAAGCAGACATTTCATCCTGTTCAAAAATTGATATCTGATTCATGAACATTTTCACCTAATCCAGGAATTAATTAAATAAACTATTTTAAAACAAAAAATACTATAATTATATTCGTAAGACAATTCACTAACAATATTATATAGTATTTGACAAAAACGAGACTTTTGTATGTATGTATATATGTATTAACGGCAAAAAGTATACCAATATACTTATTTAGTGTTCAAAATTTTCATAAAATACCTATGTGCAATTTGAATGAATTTATTAATTTATAGCAAATAACACAACATTTCTTATTAACAACTGTATATGATAATATTGCAAATTTAATTCCATCTTTATTATTAATTTTGAAAGATAATTTAATTTTAATTCTTAACACTTTTTAACCGCTTTAAGTTCATATGTTTTTTCCCCATTTTATCTTATAATTTAATGAGTTGCAGTTGATTTTTAACTTTTAACTGAAGATTTTGGGAGAAATTTAAATTTGATTTTTAAGTTAATTATTTTCCTTGTCTCATCTATCTTTGCTATAAAAAATTTTTTATTGATTCGCTTACAAGTGATAATTTTAGGGACACGCTCTCGGAACATAATCCATGGGATAGACTTTATACTTTGAACGAGTAGTTACTCTCGTCAATTTATTCAAAGTATTAATTCAAAAAAAATATGTATGTATTACATATTTATATTTTCTACTTGAATATTATATAATTCAAAAATAATTACACGCCTATATTATATTATAATAATGACAATTTTACCTGTAATTTGACGTCTACGGGTAACTTGGAAATCCGATATAAACGTAAATATGAAATAATCTTCCTTTTCTGTAATTTTATTTTTTATATAATATATTGCACATCGTTTATTTTATATATATATATATATATAAAAGTATTTTATGTTGTATATCATAAGATAATGAAAAATATAGTGTAAAATGTGTACAAAAAAAGTAAACACTGTTATCAAACCTTTTGACTTAGATAATAATTTTTATGAATATGATTTAATTAATTAATAACAATATTAAATTAGTTAATATGAGAAACATGTACAGTAGTCAGTATTGTGTAAAATATGAATCAAAAAACTACAAAGAGGACGCTATATCGTCTATTTATATGTAAAGACAAATTTTAGAAATTTTTGAACAATGAAAATTTAACAAATAAAAAATATTATAATACATTTAAAAGTAATCTAAAAAAGTCTTAAGACCTTATCGCATTTCTTTGTTGTGTACCTAATCTCGATATTTGTTTAAAAACTACTTGTGGTTTCTAACTACAGTCAAAAATTATCATAAAATATGAGAACTATAATTAAGATCGAACATAGAGTTTTTATTCGATATGCTTTTGAGCATCTAAAATTTTTGATTAAAAAACCTAAAATTTTCAAAATTTAAAAATTATTTTTTTTAAAAGAAAAACTTTTTGTACATCAATAGTAAATATTCATACCTATCTTTTATATATACCTATCTTTTAAATTTTGAATCTACGATAACTAGGAAAGATGTTGTACTTAGAAAGCTCAGATGTCTTTTAATGCCGATAAAACGCATATATATTAGTGTTTTCTTAACATGTTATAATTTATAACAGTTTTAAAGTTATTCATTGTATAGAAACTAGACAGGGTCGAAATTTGATTGCAGACTAGGCCTTCGGCTAATTATGGGCACCCATGGCCACTTGCCTTGATAATAGTTTAATAATAATAAAAATATTTATTAAAAATTAATAAATCTACAAAACTTGTGTTCTTTTGACTCTGTATTAATTTATAATATAGAGAATTATTATTTTCTGCAACCTGCTAAATAATAATTATAAATGATCCATCTGTCTTTATGACTAGTAACATTTAAAATTGTCTTTAAATTTACATTAAGCTTATTTATATTAACTTGTCTTATCTACCACTAATCTAATCCAGTATAATTTTAGATCAGGTTATTCTTTTAGGCTTCTAAACTTAATTATAGACCCCTTGTATCTCCGTTGTGTCCGTCCACTAGTTCTGTTCATAATTACTAGTACATAGTTAAGATTTTATGTTTATTGTCCAAATATGACACTTTTAACGGTTATAATTATTATTTTCATCAATTACTATCAAAATTTAAATTAATTAATTAATTTAAGTTAATCAAATTAACTTTAATATAATATACTAAATTTATAATACTAGTTAATTACTTGGCTATGCCTGTGAACAATTTTGCACGGTTTCAATGGAGTTCGCCAGTGAATAGTTTTCCTATTTACTTAACAAAAATAGAAAACCACTTGTTCTCTTTTACCCACTTAAATGTGGAATTTTCGAAAAATTATTTCTTAAAGATATTTTAGGTCATTAAAAGGATGTTATCAGAAAATGAGAACTTTCTACAATCAATAGTTTGAGCTAGGCGTTGATGGGTCAGGACTCTGATTTTTATATATAATATATTATATTTCATATATTTACATTAATTAATAATATATACATTGTAAGATATAAATGTGCAAGGTTAGGATCTATCATAAAATTTAACCGCACACTTTATATAAATATTATACATACCTTATTATTTATACGTGAGCTGACGGCAACTATAGATATCATACAAATGAAGTTTTGTGCACCTCTGATATACGGCGGTAATTTTCTTATTACATTTTCAATGAGACCTACAGATTGCAACGAACTTTTAACACAAATTATGAAGTAGAGTGAGACAATCATGTTGTGAAAACTGAATACGAAGAACACTAAGACCAACGGGCCGTATCCCAAACTGAACGTTTTCAATAGATCGGAAAGTTCGGCGTGCAGCATCCGCACGTTTTCAATCGTCTTCACTATTTCGGTGCTAGTCCAACGGCCAGATACGGGTAGCAAATCATCTGGCATATGTTCCCAATAGTCGTTTAGAGTCTGGAATCGGCACTCTAGGTTCTTAAGGTAAAAATAAGTCGAAATGAATATCACGAAGTTGATGAAGAATGGATCAATAAATAAATAGTATGTGACAAAAACGATATCATGCTTCACATTATTCGGTGGCCCCAAGTACATGACCATTAAGGCCCATGTCACATGATAAATTAACGATAAAACAACCATGCTGTCCCATTTTTTTTTGTTCAAAGAAAGCTGTTGGAAAGACGAGAAGGCCAACAAATCCACGAGTTTCCAATCGAATTGTATGATTCCATTAATTAACCTAAATTGAATTTTGATTATAAAAAAGTTAAAACATTATGTAAATTAGGAAATTGGTTGAAGAATATAGTGAATAAGTATTATAGATATCGAACATAATGAATATTTTTGCTACCGATATAATTGAAATACCTAATGATAAAAATACATATATATATAAATATAAATAATACAAATTTTGTAGGTATATGTTTAATATACAAAAATACAATTCGTTTTGTAGGGAGTGAAAGTACTTTCTTCATTAGGTTTAAATTTTAAATTTATATTATAATAAATTATTTAATTCTATAAAACTATTTTCAGCGGAACTTATAATAATATTTAATATGATTTTTATTAATTACATTTTACTTTAAAATGGCCAATTAAAAAAAAAAAAAAAAATCAGATGCCATAATAACTATTTAGTTGCTCTTTTGTTAGTTTTCCTGCATTTATAAAATATCCCATATTGAAATACTACAATGCTGCATTGGTATACTGTGAAAAGGTAGTTTTTTTACGTTTAAAAAAGCAACTAGAAAAATCAAAAAAAAATCTCTTTAAAATTCTAATTAGAACCAACTCTCTTTCAAAAATTTGTTTACTTTAAAACGCCTACTTAGCTCATTCTATCAAAAAAAAAAAAATGTATACATATAAAAGTAAAAGTAAATTTAAAAAACACTATCTAAATTAAGTAAATATATAAATTAAACCATCGAGCGGAATTGGCAATACTATAAAGTAAAAATATTAATAATAATGTTTATTATATATATACGTATATTCAATATTATACATATAAGTAAAATGATATTGAAAAAATTATCATTGATAATCTCATGTATAGTCTTAGTGTAGAAAATCCATTAATTGCTAATAGTTACATAAATTATGTATACCTACATAACATTATATACATTAATGTATGAAATGACTCAGGAGAATTCATATACATATATCCTTTCCAGGTAAACCTAAAAAAAACCTAGAGAGTTTTTGTTATTCTTTTAGCATCAGTAAAATTTGACCCAGTAGATATTATTGTCGGGAGAGTTTACCATTCATAAAATTCGGAAGTTATTCGTAATCTACATATTTTTTCTGCTGATATTGTTCGCCGCTTGTTATTGGACAAAATGTATATTATATTATTTTATACGTACATATATTTTCACCTATTTATCTATTTTAGGTACATTTAAACTAGTTTAATTGAATTACAAATATTTATTGGGCTTCTAAATACTTGCGTGCATATTTCCAAAAATGACAACCGTACGTGTTCTCATAATGATAAATATTATAACTTTTATATACTTCTAATTATTAATATTAAATATTAATCATACTTGATTATCCACACTTCTGATATTCTTGCTGTAAAAGTAATACACCATAATTTATATACTAATAGACCTAGGTCTAAAATTGGTAATTTGCGAAAATAATAGGTAAACATCAAAAACACGGAGATTTGTATAATTTCGAGCAAAAAACAATATGTTGAATTTGTATTTCGAATCAAATATCCTGTATTAGATTCTTGTGTATAAGATAAATTAATGATGCCTAAGATTTTGCTCACAAATATGATACGCCTTAAATTTATTTTAAAATCCGTCATCATTTCAATAACATAAGGTACCTACTTTACGACTATTAA
>JAIPRL010012151.1:0-12423 GCA_025469235.1 Pemphigus obesinymphae | reverse complement strand
GATTTTACAAAATCGTATTTTTCGTAATTTTTTGGTAGTTTTTGCTTACGCATTAAATAACTATTATGAAAATCGAAAAATGACCTCTCAAAAGTACCAACTAGATGCAATTTGCTACCGGAAACCGGGTATGAGTGTAAAGATCCGAGCACTCCTTCTGGTAGAAAAAGTGTTTACAGAAAAAAAAAAATAAAAATAAAAATAAAATAAAATAAAATAAACATCATTGTAAAACCATAAGTATCCTCGCTACGCTCAGAATCTAAAATAAATATTTATTTATCCAATTTAGTTTTATATACTTAATATAATATTATTATACATAATAACGTAGGTACATTTTCAGTTCATTTTTAAAATGTATATTTCGTGTAATTCTTCAATAAAGATATCAATTTATTAAATCATCTTTATCTTTATCTAAACCCTAGATATATAGACATACACATTTAATTAAGTTATTGATTATTTCCGCTTGGTGCACCTACTTTTTATTGGCGATCTATCAATTTTAATGATTAAAAAACCACCACCATGGCCGATATGCACGAAAAACAATTCCCTGGAGTATACCACCATATTGATAATAATATATTCATGTCGAACTGTGAAATATAGCGTGAGTCAGCAATAGTCATTGGAATTCACGTTGTCAGCAGATGGCTATAATAATAATAATAATAATACCTTATAACGATTGATATTTTATTTCGGTTGATATATTATTATTATTCCATGGAGGAATCGATTAAAACCCTACTCATATTCAACGCGTAATAATAATATTATATAAATTTAAGTGCATACCGTATATTATTATAGGTATAAAGTGTATACACACGCACATATAAAATATAACAATATATTATTATTATTATTATATATACGACTTTATTTACCTATATTGTTGTTGTGTTTCCATTTTTTTTTTTTTTTTTTTTTTTTTATCACCAACGACAAAATGTCCCGACTTTTACGACATCAAATATCTTTTTAATATCCATCACCGTCGCCGGTCGTAACATTATTATGTCTCGACATCTCGTCGTTACTGCTAATCAGTCTGCCTCGGCCGGGGACACTGGTATACGGTAGTCGCGTTTTAATGTTTTAAATCATTTTGACGCGGCATAGACATTTTATGATCACTGAGTAGAACCTGTGTGTATGAGTACTCATACATAATAATAATAATATAATGCATTCACACTGACATAAGTACACTTATATTCACGCACACACACACACTTGTACATTTTTATACACACACACACACACAGATATTGTGTACAATATAGTGTAGCCATCATTTTAATATTGGGCGCACGATGTTATCGCGAAACGGCCATTAACGATATCACGACCTTCTCTTTTCATCCAGATTAATGCCCAGCAACCCGCGACCATAAAGTCGACGACGACAATATTATTCGTTTCATATTTATTTTTTACTACAGTCGAAGCCTGCGTTCTTTTTACGATTTTCTCCCTGCCCGCCGCATCCCTGAACGACAGGCATAATATTATATTATTATTACACGTTGTATTGCGATGACATACTAAATCATATATATATACATCTATGTATATGATGACTTTTTGTGTTGAAATCTGTTTTTATTAGATACACGTTTTAAATATCGACCGAATGCTCTCCACTATAAGACAGTGCATGTAACGTTATACGTTAGGCTAACGCTGGGTCGCATGAAAATTAACAGAACTCGTTATTAGTTCTGTAAAATTGATAAATATTATCAAATATACGGTTTTCGAATCGATAAGTTTCGATTAGGTTCTGTATAATTTACAGCACTGTTTTACAGTGTCCTTATAATTTAATTCTAATTTTGTTATCAAGTAATTTTCATATTTATAAACAAAACCACCATTCAGTATTCTTTCCGTGAAGTGTTTGCTTCTTTTCTTTTCATACTCTATATTATATTATATAACAAATTCAATTCACAAAATACCAGATATTCGAAGACTTCATATAATGATGAATTAAATTAATACTGCACTAAAATTTCATGGAGGTATGAAAATATGTCAAACCGAAATCATAAATCAAAAAATGAGGATACTAACTGAGAAAAACCGATTGTAATTGTTGCGGTTCTACAAGGCTGATGCAACACTATAACATAAAACTATATTATAATTATCAATGTAAATGCACATGCCCATATTTTGCTGCAATAATTTATCAATCGTTCACAGAAGCAGGAACTATAGACTTGCTGATTGGTGGTGAAGCATTCTATGACTTATTAGAAGTAGAAGGAGTTAAACTGAACATATGCAGCACATACCTGCAAGATACTAGATTTTATGGATAGTGACAGGAGACACTGAAGTCACTTGTTTATTAAATACTATATCTAAAGAACGAAAAAATTACAGAAGAAAGAAAATTTATGTTGTTTAATATGGAAGACTCTTACAACCGTTTAACAAAAAATACAAAAAAATGATTGAAGAATAAGAGGCTCTTCAAAATTTCAATAAGACTGCAAGGCGCGATGAGGAGGGAAGATTCGTGCTTGGTTTACCAGTGAAAACTGAAACAGTCGGTCTAGGTAATACTCTGAACATGGCTAAGGACTGTTATTACAATGTTTTGCTAAACATTCCATTAACGTAGTGGACACATTTATCGGCTAATTTTTATATTCCATTACTACAATGTTCCACTACTACGTGAAATGTCACTGCTAAATATAAGTTAGCGGCCACTTAATTTAGAGGCAGATTTTGGTGCCTGTTAAATTAACTAGCGGGAAGAATCCGTAGATTAGATACCGAAAATATAATATTATTATATAATATTGTAATAAAAGCTGTTTATTTTATCAGTTAAAGTTATTCAGCATTTTCGCTTACGAATAATACTGTCAGCTGTGTAGGTACTGTGCATTTATTTTATTTTTCATGGTGCATTTGTTTTATTTGAAATTACTCGTATAATATATTAATTTAAAATGAATAATATTAATAATTTGATTGAGTTCATTGATGAGATAAATGATATTAGTCATAGAAGACCACAAGTTTACAAAGATAAGCCAAATTATTATGAAATTATTAACTTCTTATGCTTTTGATAAACAGTATTGTGCTTGTGTGAGTCGTAAATGATTATTAGTGTTATAAATCTGTATCAAAATATTTCCACTCACCCACATGCCAGTGCTCAATATTATTGTCATATAATGCCACTGCAAAGTGTAGATGCGATAGCAAAATTCGTTTATTTTGATGTTAGTCTATTATGAATATTGCATTATTATCATGTAGATACTATTATTATTGTCAATTTAATATATTATATAGGTAGTATAATAATATAGTAAATATGAAAATGAAAAATGCCATTCGATCGTTCTCTCGAGTAGGTAGCAATGAAGAATCTATATACCATTGGTTATATATATTGTGTATTAAAATATAAATACAAATTAAAATGTACATTGGAGAGCAGCGATCGCTAAGCTGCGCGCCGGAAAAAAAATAAACCCATTTAATTTAAATGAGTGTGTACATACTGCATTGATTTTTAACGGCGAGCAATAGTGATTAATATTATCCACTAGTAATTTTTCTTCTAATAGCGAAAAATTGGTTTGCCTATCTTGCTTTAATTTATTTATATTAAATTTTGTATATAATATAATAATTTAAAAATGTTAAATTTTAAAATTTTAAATAATTTTAAAATGTAAATTAAAGACGCATATCAATTTTAAAAAATCACCATTTATGTTTATCAATCACAAAAAATAATAATAGTATTCTATTATCACATAACAGCTTATTCATTATTAACTAATAAAAAACATTGTACTGTTTAAAATTATCTAACCTGATAGTTAGTACTAGCGATAACATTGTAATAATGGTCTGTATTAAACTCGCAGCTAAAGTACCCGCTACACTAAACTGGTCCGTTCCCGAATCGCCGACGTTCCATTTCGCCCACGACGTATTTTGTTTTTTTTTTTTTTTTGCCTCGTTCCATTTCGCCGAATTTTTAGATTCTGATAGAAAATTGCATCTAGATGGTACTTTAAACAAGTTATTTTTCGACTTTCTTAACGTGGCAGGAAAAACTACCAAAAAATTACAAAAATACTTTAATTATTATTATTATTATCATTATTTGTCTATCCTATCTAAAGCTGTTTGGCATATATTATTTAAATGAATAAAAAAATTATATACAAAAATTTTTGAAAATCGGACCTCTATTTGGTTTTTTATAGCAGTTTTAAGATTTTTGACGAGATGTTATATAGATACAATCATTTCAAGTTAAAAGACTAAATTATTTATTTATTAATTATTATTATTAAATATTTGTATTATTATATATTTATTTTTATTATTATTAAATATTTTAATGACAATATCGAAGGTGTGTAGTGTACTTTGGGGGGGAAGGGGTGTCCAAAATAAGTGGACAGGCATACGGACACCACGCCGATATACAATTATATGGAACGTCGGCGATATGGAACGTCGACGAAATGGAACGTCGGCGAATCGGGATACGACCCACTAAACTACACGCTAGCTTAATTGGCAGATAGATAAGATTTAGCGGGACATTGTAATAACGGCCCTAAATCTCGCTTTTTCAGTATTAAACGCCGCAAGCTACGAGGTGATGCAGAACTATAACGCGAATACGTGCAATTCATAGACGAATATTTACGGACAGGTCATATGGAAGAAATAATAAACAGCAACAAGAATAATGAGCTATCAGTATATCTATCACATAATAGAGTGATAAAAAAACAGTTTAACGACGAAGGTTAGAGTCGTGTTATATGCATCATCTAAGGGAAATAAAGGGTATTCACTTAATGATACATTGTTCTGTGGACCAGTGCTACAAGGCGATGTATTTACCTTAACTTATCGATTTCGTAAACATCGACATGTAATAACTGTGGATGTAGAAAAAATGTATAGACAGATTAAAATAGCTGAAGAGGATTACAAGGAATTCATGAAAAATGATTGCATTCTAGCCCGCAATTATTGCTAGCAGAGGCTCGTTGTTTGTACGGGCTGTTAGAGGGGCACTTGATTGTATGTTCGACGGTAATTCATTGTGTCCATTGTCTTCGGGCTAAGTCAAAGTTTCAAATACCTTTTGATGGTTCAATTGTCCCGTTAGCAAGTGTAATGTTCACGCCCGTTTACGGTGGCCGGGATCGACTTTGGGGGACCAAAATAACTATACGAAGTAGAATACGTGGAAGACCTGATGAAAAGACATAGATAACGATGTTCATATGCTTTGCCACTAGAGCCGTTCACACCAAAACAGTTGAAGACTTGACTAGCAGCGTGTTTATGGAAACACTTCGAAGGTTCATATCAAAATACTATATGGAGTGATGATGGTACACATTTTGTAGGCACGCAAAGAAAGTTAGCTACATACATAAACAAGGTTGATCGACCTTCAAAATTTGGAAATTTAATCCTCCGCTTTGGCGCCTCACTTTGGTGAGTTATGAGAAAGTGCAGTCAAGAGCGCAGACCATAGGGACGAGGCCAATTGTAGGGGCGGCAATGTAGTGATCATAACTCAAGGAATTAAGTAATCAAGGAAGAGAATATGCTCGACCGAAAAAATGGAGCATAGCACGCGTTGTTAACACACACCCAGGAAAGGACGCAACAGGACGAATAACAACAATACAATTGGCAAATTGAACTCAAGTACGGAGAACAACTGTGAAATGATGCCTTTCGAGAATATCGAGCCGGTTGAGAATGTTAATTTTCAACGGGTGGGGGGGGGGAGAATGTTAGTGCTGAAAACACCCCACGTATCACTCGGCAAACCATAACATGATTGGCCCCCTATAATTAATAATTATTGTTTTATATTTGTATGCATTGAATGTGTTATGAGTGATATAGTATAATATATGTAGATTATTTACCTGTCGCTTTACCGCATGTCGCCGTGCAGGCCGTATGTAAATATAATATTAACACGACCGCCCAAAACAGTGGGTCCGTTCTGCGATGTGGGACAAAAGGTTATTACGTGCACAAATCGCCGTGTTAGCCTTTGGAAGTATTGCCATTGTCGTGTTTTAATTATAAAATTCGTGCGCTCTAATAGCCACGTATTTTTTACTGTAATCATAATTCATATTGGCTCAAATAGCCAACGATCATTGTTTTTATTATAATATATTATATTTCCGTTGGTGTACGGTACACATTCGTTGTGGTCTTACGTCCGCCGCGGAATATCTACCGTAATATATACCGAAATGGTTTCGCCGTCATTTTGTGGCCGAAAACTCTAATGTCCGCGTTTCGTACGTATTCGAAAATATATTGATTCATTTAGTGGAAAATTTGTTAACGAACATATTTCGGCTCTAATGTCTAAAACGTTATCGTGTGAACACGAGTAGTAGTACTGATTATTACGCGCGTGTATGAAGTAGGTACGTATATTGTTTTTGATTGTTTTGTATCATATATTCAATATAGGATTAGATATAGAGGCTGGGCCATTTTGCCCTCCGACAATATTTGTAAACGCCAATTACCTATTTATATATATATATATATATATATTTTACTATTAATTATTATTTATTTATATTTATTGTTGAGCCAAAAGGGTTATTTGTAATAATTTTAATTTTTTAGTGCATTTTAAGTGCATTTTTAATGCATTTTAAATGCATTTTTTAAGGTTTTTTACTGCATTAAATTCACAGCCCTAGTTATTACCATTACGAGTAGGTATCTACCTATTTATTCATTGATTTTTGTGTGAATTATTTTTTCTTATTATTTATTGTTCATATATTACTTTGTACCGGCAATACACAATTCTTAATTTTCATCGGGCACGTTGTTGAAGGGGAGCGATAGGAGCGATTGCCTGCCCCCCACCTTTTAAAACCCATGTGATATTATACCGAATTAGATAATTAATTAGTTGTGGTATACAATAATTCTCCACCACTATGGCATTTCAAAAACCGTTATTAATTATTATAATTTCGTAAGTTGATTAAACAAATTTTGGTGATACTGTGATATCTTAATATGAATGTGATATATATTATATAATAAAACTAATATAAATTGGTCCTTCGCCGTGTATTCATCATTATTTAGCGATTAATTTTATTGGTGCGATAATATTGTGTAACCCGTTTAGGGTAATTGAAAAATCAAATTTGCTGTTGTCTGTTTTAGTTTTGGCAAGCTATCTATTGTACTATTGTAGTCATTTATGCTTATTATTATGAATAAATGAAAAATTCTAGCAGGAATAATATGCTAACGAGTTAGTTTCCAAAAAAGGCTTCAGGTAGGAATAAACTATTAAATTATTTAGTCGAGAAAAAATTTATCTGGTGTATCAGAGAAATAGTCATTCCAGTAGAAAAAATAGAATGCAATTTTGCTAAAATGAAAACAAAGAAAAATAGACATAATAATGAAAAAATTAAATTATATTGCTTGTTAAAATACATTTGTTTATTTACAAGAGTTTATTATGTGCACATTTTATATTTGTATTATTAGTTTAGGTATGAATAGTTTATATATATACATTTTTGGGTCTTGAATATTTTTAAAAATGTTTGCTCTCCTTAAAACTATGAACGACATACGTGCCTGGTTACCACACCAGTGTTACCATTTTTAAATCGTAGTTACCATTTTAGTTTTAAGTACATACTTCATACAATATTTTGATTTAACTACATTGGTTGATAGGATATAATATAGACTTAAAGTATACAAAAATGTATTGGTGTCTGGTGTGCACGTAATAACATTTTACGCAGCTAGCCAGTTCAACTTCAATTCATGCATTGAGATTAATTAATTAATTTTAAATAATGCTTCACTTGCACAATAAATTCTATTTTTTATAACTTAAAAACCCTTGCTATTCTCTAGCTACTTTATATCCATGTAAGGATGGGGAAAATTCTTCCAAAAAAGTCATATGAGGTTTTTTATATATATTTATACCATAGGTTTGTCTTTTTTCTTCTTATTTTATAAATTTTTGAAACTGACTTCCCTTTTCCCAAAAAAATTGACTTCTAGAACCGCTACTATTTTAGTAGATTATAGTTAATAGATGAAGTATAATATTTTCATTACTAAGGAAGAGGATGAGCAGCTGGTAGTGATTCTGGCAAAAAAAGCATCGATAATGACGTCGGTGAAGCTGTGGATAAAGTCTGAGTCATGCGGTCGAGAATTGGATAAATTAAAAAGTGGAAATGTTACTATGTTGTAGAACGGCATAGGTAACAGGCGATTCTCAGAATATTAGTTCAGATTGTAAATTGTTAATATTAATATAAAAGTTAGTTATTGTTATCATCTAATTTTCTATGTTTAAAATTCAAAAGTAAAAATAACATAAAACAGTTGATAACAAACGACAAATAAACTAAACAAAAGTAATTCAATTGATAATTGATACATTTTAATCTGAACACTCCTCCTACCACCATCAAACCCATAAAATTGTTTTGGCCAAATTTGCATATTCACAAGTAGGTAAAAAAGTTTGACTCAATAAATCATTACACTGATATATCCTTGTCAGGTAGAAAAATTAGTTAAATTTGAATTATGATATGGCTGTTAATGTATTAAACCGTAGTTTCAGCCTCCCCATCTTCCACACTATAAATTGAATTAAATTACGCCACTGGTACATTTGAATGGATCGTATACATACGAAATACAAAATAATACTATTCTTCGCGAGTCCGGAACTGACATTATATAATAATATATTATTGTGGACATTGGCTATTTTGAAATTTAAGATAAATTCCTTTTAAGTTAATGAAATAAATGTATTTATTTATAAGGAATACAATTTACAACGTTCTAATACATTGCACTGGTGAATTACTTTATTAAAAAAATGTAATAATACATACACTAAGAGGTTAATTTTCACTTACACGCGGGATAAGTGACGTAATAGTAATTGTTTGTAAATGTCTAGATACATAATACACGGTAAATTAAACCTTACCCATAGGTCATATTATCGCATTTGAAATTCAAAACTATTAAATTTTGCAAGTATATACCTGCAATTGATGGGCCACATGGGAATTCTGAGGAATTATAGTATATACTCCGTTGTGAAGTGATGAACTGCACTGTCAGGAAAACAAGAGATTCTCAGTAAGCACCGTGCCTGATTGCCATTTATCGTAACGAGGCATTGAAATAATTAATATTATCCAGAAAATAAAGACAATTATTAAAAAGGAAATAACAGAGCTCACTTTGATTTTTTTTTATAAATTTTAATTAATCATTCATAATTATAGGTATGCGTAGTGAATCAATATAGATTCAATAAACTATTATTTATAAAATTGGTAAACAAATTTAATCGTTTTCCCATGAGAAGTCTCTTTTTTAAAGACTATATATTTAATTCCCTAACCAAATTTTGCCGGCTTCCATTCCATTTCCTTTATCATTTTCAATCTATTCTCCTGCCGTTTTCAGATTTTTCTGTTTTTCATTCGTAATTGATGCACTCGGGTGAACTTTAATCATAAGTATAACAATATTTAATCGGACTTTCGAATATTTCCAGCTGGTGCAAACGGTTAGGCCCGACACACGTTTTCACTTATTCATCATAAATCCTTTAGGAGTACAGGACTAGCTCCTGAAAAGCAAAGGCCAGTTTCCGTTGCAGACGGAATATTTTATAAATCAATGAATTAACCATATTATTTCCCAAAAAATCAAGGTAACGTATATCTTGGTTTTTTACTGAGATATGCGAATTGCACTTAATAAAAGTTATACGTCCAAGCTTTCTCACTGAGAAGATGTTGCACTAACGAGTAACTTCACTCAAAAGGAGTTACACTGCTAAGGCATTCCCACTCAAAAGTAGTTGCACCCGGTAAGTGTTGCACTCGGGCTAAGTTTACCAAAGATCTCCATGGATCTCGTCTTTGCTCTGTGCATTATATAAGTATAAGCCTGTGTTTTATTTGAACGAATTTATTAGACGATGTTATATCGGACATTCGTACATTTATACCTGGTGACTATAATTATATATAAAAATCCGTTGGCGTCAAGTCCCACTGATTGATTCACAGAGTGGTACCTTCCTATATTATTGTTATTACATTTTATAGTAGCTTTACGCGATCATACTACGTATACTTACTTAATATATTTTATTATACCTATTATATTTCTCGTTAAATGTATTTAAAACCGTCGGACTTGCATGATATTTTTAAAAATATTTATATAAATGTGTAGTTTAGACGTTGCAGTGGGAAATCCGCTCCGTTCAAGTTCTTATAAAAATCCGAAAATAAGTAAGTTTAATCAATTTTCCGGATTACCTACTTTGTCAACCTATATTCATCGGAAACACTTTAGGGGTAAAAACTATCATCTAGACAGCGAAGTACTTATAAAAAAATGGAGGTATACTGAAGGAATTCAAGGTAATTCTGTACGACGGACAATATGGTTTGGTGAAGTTATAACGACCAATTATTATTTTTATCAAATTCAAAATTATTGAAATTAAATTTCTTCCATGTAAATTCTTCCATTGATATCAGTACAAACTGATAGGTTTTCGTACAAATTCATGCTCAAATACACATTATTTCGTATTTGGTATTACCTATCTCAAAAATATTTTTCCTTTCGGAAGTTCAAAATTTTTTTTCGGTTATTCTTATCAAATGTTATATTGAATGGCATCGAACAACAAAAGAATAAGTCTATATTATTTATACATATAGTTTATAAAAACTACCATTTAAGTAATTTACCTTGTGGCCAAATTGTATACCTTTCACAGGACGTGAACAGAAGAATGTTTTTTTGAAAACTAGGTAACAAAATATTGTAAGAATTCATTGATTTAATTATTGTATGTTAAAATCCTTTATTAATTATCTATTATATTACAATAGTAACATAATTAAATAATCACATGGCATACTAAATAAAATTAAAATAATAATCATACAATATCAAATAATATGTAGTAAATTTAGAAATTGGCAAATACTATAATTTGTATATATATATATATTATAAGTATACATTATAAATTTATAGGTACTTTGAAGAAAAGTTTTATGTTAAATAGAATTTCTATGATTGGAGATAATAATATTCTTTTGATGTATTCAACATTTGACAAACTATATAAAGAGAAACATAGTATGATATAATATAATATCCGTGGTTTAAAATTACTTAATACTTATAATACACTAAATTGAATGTCTTATTAGATGTTTGACTAAAACAAATGTTCGTTATAATATACTTTTTTTGCAATATATATATATATCTACCTATGAAAACATTCATCATTTTTAAAGGCATACATTATAAATCCACACTTTGATGGACCGTTTTAAATGTATTAAATGTATTATACATACAATTGCCTTGTGCATAAGAAGAACTCATAAATTCGTTCAACATTTGATAAACTAAACTTATAAAAAGAAACATAATTAAATTATATTTAACATAAATATATGTGCCATATTATTACGATGTGTATATATACTCGACCTGGTTCGGGTACGCGCTGTACGCATTGTATTACTGACTAATATCAAATATATTCATGATTAAAACATGTCACAAATGATTAGAAAATTTAAAATACGATATCACTCATTGAAAGCACAGAATTATTTTATTCTGTGGTGAAAGCACAGTTGGTACAGAAAATTGTTGTTACAAAGCTGTCGTAATTCGGCATTTATTCGACAGTTAAATCAACTATTGACTGATAACAAGTATGATAATGACCAACACCTATTCTACAGTCTGTGAGAAAAAAGTGTACACCGGTAAAACACTTTTTTAAACGTCGTGTACGACCACACTATTTCAAAACAAACGCTTTGGTCAATATTTTTTGTCAAAACAAACAGAACTAATGACGTGTATACCCGAACTTTAACATCCCGACCGCACAATATCACCCGTATAATATATATTCATGTTTTTAAAATGTTTAGTCATTTGTGACTTATGATTTAATCATAATTGTATTTAATGTTGGTCGGGACGATAATGCATAGCCGACCGATCATACACAATTTTTCCGTGCGCACGTGCATAAGACGCGATTATGGTCGGATATATAATACGTACCCGACTTAGGGTCAGGTATATATTATAATAAGTACAGCTGGTGATGTAAATTTTCATGAAAATTTTTAAAGTTGTGCTGTAGAGTATACATATATATATATATATATATATATATATATATATATATATATATATATGTTTGATCTATATATAGATAGATATACCTATATATAGATAAAAATATTATAGTCTTTTTGTTTCAATGTA
>JAIPRL010012150.1:0-12426 GCA_025469235.1 Pemphigus obesinymphae | reverse complement strand
TTATCATGATTTAAAAAAAGAGGTTAAAATAATGAAATTTTCTAGTATAGTCCACATGAAATAAGACATATTTTATCTACCAATGTGTTTAAAATTTCAAATGTTGTCGTTTTTTTCCGTGTCGTTTTTTACTCGTGTCGTTTTTTACCCTTGTCGTTTATTACCGTGTCGTTTTTTACTTGATGTTTTTTTCCGTGTCGTTTTTTTCCTAGATTCATTCAAAATACCGTTCTATGAAATGTCCATGTTTTTTAAAAACTGATTTAAACATTGACAATCCCATTTTTATTTTTGTGAATCACGACCACGTGCATGAAAGAAATAAAAATTTCATTGCTGCAAAGAAAATTAAAAATTCTATGATAGAAAAAGCCAAAATGACAAGTGATACACCTACTCAAATTTGTGCGGAAGCGGTATCAAACATTCCTCAAAGGGGATTAGCAGAATTGCCAAGGGAAGAATATTTAAAGAGAAAGATTAGAAACCATAGATCATACAACAATAAACGAAATAATTATTGAAGGTGTTTAAAATTATAGTTTTTTAATTATTTATCTAAATATTTAACTTAATTAAAATTTTATTTTAACGGTAATACCTATAACGGCAAAAACATAATGGAACAAAAAGTCTGATTTAAAAATTGTTTTACAAAAAGTATGTGGACAATTTTTAATAGTCGGACAAAAAGTCCTAATTATATAGGTATTTCTTTATTATAATTATATTATATATTAAATTATTTTATTCATAAAATAAAATATCATTTTGGTATTATATATTATTTATTTTAGTGTGAAGATTTTGTCCACGGTCAAAAATTGTGTCCGGAATTTTTGTCCAGAATTCATATATCACAGTACCTATTGAAAAAAAATTTCTAAATGATATTTTTATTTATAAAATTTACTAGGTAGTATCGTGAATATGGAAGCGAAAGATTTTTGCTGTATGACAATGGCCCAAATGTCGATGATAGAATTATAATGTTTGCCACCGATAATAACTTTTCGTTATTAGCCAGGTCTGATACGTGGTTTGTCGACGGAAATTTCGGTCTAGCGCCTGAATTTTTTAAACAATTATACGTGGTTCGTGTACAAATAAATTCAATATTTATTACAGCAATTTATTGCAATCTTCAGAGGAAAAAGCAATCAACATACGAAAAAATATTTAGTATCATATTAAATGAGTGTCAGTCCCGCGATTTGTACCCAGATCCAATATTTTTTCATTTAGATTTTGAATTGGCTGTCATAAATGCAGCAAAATATATTTTTGGTAACCATATAACGATAAATGGGTATTTTTATCATTTATATCAGGCAACTCATAGAAAAATTTAAAAACTTGGTTTATCAGTAAGATACAAACTAAATGATGTTTGTCAATATTGCGGCATGATTGTTGGATTAGCTTTTTTACCACTGGATAAAGTACTAGAAGGAATGGCGTGTTTAAAAGAAATAATGCCACCAGATACAGAAGACCTTATATCTTATTTCGATGAGTTTTATGTGAATGGTACTTATAGACGAGTAGGTTCCGGTTCTTCTTTGCATTCCCGAAAAATTCCACCTATATTTCCACCTTCCTTGTGGAATGTGCATACAACTACCTTAATAGACGGCAACCGAACTAATAATGTGACAGAAGGGTGGAATAATCGGTTTACAAAGCTTTGTGGACATAAACACCCAACCATTTGGAAGTTAATTAGGAAAATAAAACTGAAAATTGCTGCGGACGAATCGAAATTAGCTTTGGATATTATAAGAGATTCAGGTAGCCGAAGAAAACTAGGGCAAAATCGAACAAATGAAAGACGCTTAAAAAATGTATGTATGAAATTACGAGCAGATAAAATCAGCGTATTAGATTTTTTAAATTCTGTAAGTTATAATATAAGGAAAAGATGTAATTAAAATTACAATTTACTGGCTTTAGGTACCTATATTTTTATTGTATTGCAGCAATTATTATTTATTTATTTTTTATTTTGAGTAAGTTATGTAGGTTAGTTAAGTAGGTACCTAAAACGTTTATATATTTTATTAAATTTTTATAGTATTTTAATTTTTATTTCGTTTTTTTTTTTGTTTAATATTTTATTTTAGATACCTTTTTTTTTTTTTTTTGTAAATACCTTAAATATTTTAGATACCTACTGTAATAACACTGTATCAGTGGCGTCGTTTTAATTTTTTTTTTAATATGCAAATTTTTATATAGACTACAATTCACTTTCAAAAATGTTAATGCCACTTTAAAAACGCAAATAAGCATAAAAACAAGGTTATTAATTGTTGTCTAACTATAGGTTAGGTCAGGCCAACCCAATTTAAAAAACAGGCTAAATATTTAAAAACCGGGCCAAATTACTATAATATTTAATTTTAAATACAAAAATGTATACCCTTTGTGGTCCAAATGACGCCACTGCAGTACTGTATATCTATAATAATGTATCAATTATAAGCATATCCTCATATCAAATATAAAAACATTGTAATATGCCTAATTAATTAATAAAGCATGTGTAATATTATATTTTGTCTTTTTAATAATTAATATTTATACCTATAAAAAGTAAAATATTGTTGGGACTTTTTTTTTCGGGACTTTTTTTCCGCAGACCCTATTTACTTGATGGTATTTATTGCAATAAACATGGAAACCAGTATCCATCAAGGTGGAAACGAGTTAATTGACTGAAATCAGTGTAGATCCTTTCTGAAATTCAATTCAACCCTTCCCTCTAAATAATTCGACAGCTATCGTTAAAGTATAAAAATATATTTTATAGATAAATGTCATTATCCTGAAATAATAAAAATTATTTATTACATTACTGACAAAAAAAAAATCTTCTCAAGAAAAAAATTCCTGGAATCAGCAAATATTATCAATATTGATATTTGAATATTTGAATTACTATTATTTTATAAAAAGATAGAATATGACCAGGTCAGTATATTGGTGATTAAAAATAATATCGTAGGTACTCAAATATGTCTTCCCACTTGTTAAAAACAACAGAAATATATTACCCCGGACTTGAATTGAACGCCATTTTTTTCATTCACTATATACCTATATATGTACGTTTACAAATCGTAAATTTAATCTAATATTATAAAAATAAACTATATGATAATGCATTTATTTTGTATGCGAAAGTAATACATATGTAACTATTATACTTATGGTAATTTTTATTATTCAATTGCATTAAGATGTTTTTTACCAACAATATTATCAAAGTTCATATTATATTTGAATTTTTTTGTAAATATTTTTCAATGGTATTTATGTTTTTATTATTCGATCCCCATTTATATTTATCCAAAACGATAGTTATATAATAGAGTATAATATAATAAAATAGATTTCAAAAAATAAATAAATTAAATCACACAAAACTATCGAAAAAAATCTCAATAATATATATTATATTACCTGTAAATATATTAATAGTCAAGTGGATATGCATATAATATTTTAACTACCAAGTTTTGAAATCATCGACAGTCCGTATTAGAGTGAGTTTTAGGGTCGAGTATTATTATAAGTTTGTGAAAATATTAAATTAAAATTTAGTCAAAGGAAATAATCATAACGATTTTATCACAACTATTGCGTGTAAATGAAAATGTGTATTTAGTAATATAAACATTGTTTTTTAAAATTATTTTGATTTCCCAAGTAAAGTGATTGGGCAGTAGGTGAAACTGCAACTGCGTATTATAGTTTTAAGAAATAAAATGTATTCTTTCCACTTATTAACTTATAATTACTGGCCATATGCATTATCGTTATTTTTGACGTGTGATAAAACTATAAAATGAATCATTCTTACTTGAAGACTATAAGCATAATATGCACAATAATAAACTTCCATATTTTTTATGCAAGTATATTATGTAGTTTAAACTCAGTGATACCTACATAAACTAGGTAAAAAAAAATCAATAGATATGATTGATTAATTTTCTATATAATGGTAAGATTGGATTTTTTCATACTTGTTAGTAAAGAATAAATAACGAAAGATAGACTTAAAATTAATTAACATCATCAATGAATTATCCAAACAACTTACGAAAAATAATATTTTAATAAAATTAACGATATAACATAATTATTTAAGTAACATTGTATTATAATTTGTACACAGTTATATTTGATTTAATTTTGGTCTTAAAAAAATCACACTTTTTATACTTAAATTTCAATCGTGGTTTTTGTGTAACTGAATTATCCACATTTTTTAAACTTTTATACAAACAATGTATTTCAATTTTAAACGTATAATCTGTTTAATTCATATAGGTACACATCCATAGTTACGCAACGAAAAATATTATTAGTTAATAAATTTAAGCATTTAAATATTAACAAACTTACTATCTATAGAAATGCAAATGTAAAGCAAATTCTTGAGGATTATAAAAAAATCTTTTCTCGGTGATGGAATAGTAATGAAGGTAGTTTTATGGTCAAACAAAGAAAATTATCATAAATCTCATCTATACATTTAGTAATAGGCATCAAAGTAAATAACAAAAATATTCTTCAGTCGCTTATTAACCAAATTATAATTTTTCTATTATTTTCATATTATTGGTGATTTGTGATTTGATTTAACGATATTAATATTTAATCTTTAATAATTTACTGACAAATTTTAAATAAACATAACATTTAAAAATTTTTAGTTAAAAAGTCACTATCCACCATCCGATATATTTCAAATAAAATAATAAAATCAAGCCCCAATATATTTGATAGGTAATCATAATCATATTAAACAAAAATATTGAAAAATACAAAATTGGTCTTTATTATTATAGTTATCTAACTATAATTAAATATAATTTTAACTCTATTTATCTTAATAACTGTATATATATAATATATATATATATATTTATAATATTTTTTTATAATCTATAGAAAATGTGTTGTAAAATTCCAAGATCTAAATAAAATTAAATGTGTGTTGAATGAATTGGTATTTGGACGGTGATGGCACACATCTATAGAGTTTATGTACGAAATTTACGTCAAACATGCTTTTCACAACATTGTAATTTCTAATATTAGTGAATATTAACCTATTACTAAATTCATATAAGATATCGTGGGACATAGCGTCGTCATTTTTATGTAACTATTTTAAAACCCAATAATTTAAATAAATATAGTTCTCTTTAAAATTTTTTAAATGGTCAATTTAATCTAATATTAAAAATGAAAAAATATTGATACAAGTTGAACGTATATTTCCTATATTAGCTATATGTTAGACGGAGACAGCGAATATGGTGGTATCATTTCCTCTTAAACCTTGCCTGAAAAAAATAATTGTATAAATTAATCATTTTCATTATATTTTTCTATGCTTCACATACTCGTCTGTACCCATTCAAAACTATAAAAAAAATCGTGTCCAACTTCCACTGATACCACCCATGAACGTTTAAAAACAAAAAAACAAATCAAATATTAAAACCAAATAATTTAATCGACGGACTATCAATAGGCATGAAAAGTCGTATATTCCTTTCGCGTGATACATATAATTTTATATTATGTACCTGTGTACAGTACATCTATGGGCGTAAGTGGCATCTGCGGGACAACGATCGTTACATTCTTCCCGTGTGACAGGCGCGGCAGGAAAAACTAAATAATCACTGCGTACTACGAACACGTTATTCCTTTCGGTTCTTTGACGGTATATTTTATGCGCTCCCTAAGTACACATGAAATATAATATTTATGGCTTTTTTTTGTGTTAGCCATTACCGCAATATAATATTTTAAATGTTTTCGTCAGAGTGCTGCCCATATGGTATCTATTTTATTATATCACAGATTTATAACGTCTTAGTTGTTCTTTATTTTTTTAAACCATTTTTTTTTTTTTGTTTTTTGGTGGTATTTGTCTGCTACACTATAAAATATACTGTATAAATTATAAAGCAATAACATTTTATTGCGTAGTTACTGCGAAGTATGTAGTTACATAGTTACAATTTGTACGGCCACTAGGTATAGCCATCAACGTATACACTATCGTATATATTGTTGTTTTTCTCATTTGTAATTTTTTTGTACATATATTATATGATAAAATAATATAAAAGGAAATATAAGTGAAGAAACAAATAAAACGATAATAATAATAATGTATTATTATATTTATTGAGAGAACGCTAAAATATCAATTTTGAAAGCAAAATAGTACTTTTGTAATTCAAATGCTTCTAAGTCTACAATAAACATTGAGACATAAATTATACATAATTTAAAATATGAAAACTTTTATTAACTTATCATGTATTATAAATGTAATATTAGTTTAAATATTTTTTTAGTTGCAATTAAAAATAGGGTACCTACCAAATTAATATATTATTTTTAGATATGTAGTTTTGTAAAGGTCATTGTGGTGTCGAATTGCTGATTAAAAATTATTCAAACTGTTAAAGAAAATAATGAAAAAAACACTTTATATCTAATCAATATATTTTTACATAGAGAATAATGAAAAATATAAATAGATATAAATCAACCTAGTGATATATTGCATCATACGAGTTATTTTTTCAATATTTTAAAATCCTATTGGGGGAATTTAATCAAAATTTAATTTTAAAAATCAATATTAAAATCTATAAAAACGCAATTTCATTAAAAAAAAAACTTTCTCTATTAAGATCAATATTAACCAGCTCTCTTTTTATAGGAAATGTATCACATATTTACACAATAATATTGTATAAGTAACTACTGAATTCATCTTGCAATGATGCTATGTATCTTAAGTTTTAATTTTTTACCTGCATTTTACGTACATACGTAGTATGTCCCAAAAGTAAGTGTATTAAATAAAAATGGCAACGTCACATCATCATATTTTATTCGGCGTATTTTCAAAATAGTCATCGACATATAAAAATCAGTTTAAATCTGATAAGATCAATTATTGCTTTAGTACATACTATGTAATGTTTATGATGAAATAAAAAAACGAACACATAAATTTTATACGTACCCAAATAAATATTTATTTTATCGTTTTTTCATACCGTAAACCGTTTATAAAGGTTTTAAACTGTAAAAAAATTTACATTTTTAACTGTGGGTGACTAATGAAATTGATGTTTTATTTTCTTTAATCATAGGTTTGCAAAAGAAAAATGTTCGTTTTTAATATAAACCAAAAAGGGGTATGGACTATAGACCATTATGAATTTAGCATATAGATTATAGATAACATAATAAATTATTATTATTCATGTTCTGAATTTGTTATACCATACCTAAAATTTATGGTAATCTAACCAATTTTTACTAAAAATAAATTTCCTTATTTTACACAATTAAATGCAATCGTTTTTATGAATAACAAAATATTATTAGATTAGGTTCATATTAATTTTATTTGATTCAAAATTAATATTGAATGAAATATATAAAATGACTATTTCGAATTTAAGCATTGGTAATTTTTTTGAGCCATGTAAAATATATAATCGTATATTCTTAAAATGTGGATAATTGTTTAGAAAAATTAAAATAAAAAAATTTCAAAAAATTTGAAACTAGCTTAAATAATTTTAAATCTGGAGTTAAAGAATCAAAACTCAAACTTTAAAAAATTAGAAAAAAAAACGTATACTGCAAGGGGACGTTTTAGTATTACGTAGTCTAGGTGAAACAATCGGTCGTGTGCCGTCATTTTCAGACAATGAGGATGGGAAGGTTAGGTTATATATATTACCTATAGGTTATATATTAGGTTATTTAGAATCATGCTAACTTCAGTAGTAATAAAAAATCAAAATATATATGTAAATAAGTAAATATATACCTATTTTTATCAAAATAAATTTAAATAAATTTAATGTATGTAATAAAATATTTAATTTATTTTTAATTAATTCATATTGACATTTGCTGTCATTTTTTGACAAGGGGGCGGGGCTATAAAAAGGCCAAAAATGTGTTAACGTTATACTTGAAGGTCCCCTAATGTAAGGACAAACATATCTGAATTCCATTGTTGATCACTTCATCAAACAAATAAATGAATTTCAATTTCTGTTTTGATATACACTTTGGAACAGAAATAATTCATTTTTCCAAATTCATAGAATTTATTCGACTTCTATTACAAAAAATTTAAATATGATGTAAGTTCGACTACAAAATTATCTCTACATAATATGAGTATCTGATGAACGACTTGTAACCTAAACAATTTATGTTTGGATAATTTTGTTATTATAACCTACTTATTTATACTTTAAAATAAAATTGATTATTTTCCCCTTTAAATAAGGAAATATTATAATTATATCGAAACAAAATGAATATCCTCGTACATAATATGTCAAAAGTATACATATTCTGATATTATTATGTTTGCGGGCGTAATGATCATAATTTATGACGTGAAGTGAAACCGTAAAAATGACTAACTACAACATAATCACATTAATATATCACTCCAGATATCAATGAAAATGATCATCTTTATCATAAGAATAAACTGTTCTTCAAATAATATAATCTAATATTAAAATAAGGACACCATGTTTTATATAAATGTATAATAATATACGAGTATACAAATAATTCGTTTAGTTTCAAATTTAATGAGATATGTATTTTTTTTTACAAAAATATCGCGTTTAGACTTTTTCCATTCATAAAAGGGTATTTATTTTTGAAACCATATAGGTATATAGGTATCTTCATTAAGTCGATATTTTCGGAGAAAACGCATCACTTTGTGATTGCCTTAAAAAGTTTCCCTCAATGTTTTTTTTGTTTGTTTTACTTTTAATACTAAAATTACTACCTATTTATTGTATCAGAGTCTCTATTTTCAGAAACTCATTTTTTAAGTAAATTTTATCAGGGGAAGGTGAGTGATAAAATGAAAACCGTAATCCAAAAACAAATTATCAAAATTAGTGTATCGTTCATTTTGTATTTGTACTTATTAATTTAGTTATTAGAATAATTGAAAAATAAATCAATGCATTCGAAAATTATTCTGAGTTTGTTTCCAAAATTAATTTCCGAATTATAATAATTTTCCGACATTTTCGAATATTTTTCTTCATGTTTTCTAAACACTACTTGAAATCCAAAAACTACACTCTTAGTACCGACTAGTATGCATTGTCCATCAGAAAACTTTTTAGCCGTTATCTGTTTTTACCCTAAAAATGTATACAATTTATTACAATCAGATCTTTTTTTTAATAAAAAACGAAATTATATATTCATACTTTTAATACAGCACCTACTAATTTTTTGTTACTATAAAAAAATAACTCTTGTTAAATTTGGTTGTGATTACTCACTTTTTTCATGTGCTCTTAGAGGTTGAAAAATATGAAAAATATAAAATAATAAATGTATTTATTTTTACCTATTTAATATTTAATTAAAGAACTTTAGCACTTATTAAATAAGAAAAATAATAAACTACAAAATATTTAATTTATTTGGAAAAATATATTATATTATATTTGGCAACAATTTGGAAAATTAATGAAAATATCATATATATTTAATATAAAATTTATTTCCCAATAAAATAAACCGAATTAAAAATCTAATGATTTGAAAATATTTGAATACATTTTAAAAGAAATTTTAAATTATCTCATGTTATAACCACTTTTCATTATTGTAAACAGAGCTTCAATTAAAAAAAAAATTAAATTATAAACGTTTGTGTACATTTAATCGTTTTCCAATTTTCATGTTTAACGTTATTAATTTTTAAATCGTAATTGTATATTTGCGTTTATCATTATTAGTTATGTAACTAAAAGTTATTTGTTTTTGTCGGTTAATGTTTTATTTATATGTACGTTATTTAATGTTTATCGGTTTTCATTGTTGAACTTATATATAGACAATAAGCCATGGTTAACTGATAATTACCAAATATTACTGCATAGCATATCATTAAATACATCATACTTAAATACATACATAAACAATCATACTTAAATATATAAGTAAACTCTCTAACTACAAAGAATAAGATTTATCTACATATTGTTGACTCAATTTAAAATTTGTTCTACCGATTTTGTAATTGGTTTTCAATTCTAAAATAACTTTAAGGGGGTTGGAAGCAGACTATTTTTAAGGAGTTTAGTATTGGTCATTTAACAATTAATTTCAGAAAACACGTATCAGTGTGTGTGTTTGAAATAATTAATAGTTTTTGTATATCACCCATATTTTTCTACTTTAAACGTAATTACTTATACAATCTAACTCATATCCATTGTTCTTATACATTCATGTAAAGTCACCAAAAGTCAACTCAAATACACTTTTGACTATGAAAAATTAAAAATCGTAAAAGCGTTTCTAAGCAAAATTTAAAAATTCCGATTTTAACTTTGTAAACAAATTTAAATTCGTAAATTTTTATTTTATGTTTTCTAGGAAAAATATTTTTAATTTAATTTTTATTTATTTATATGTTTTGTTCTAACTTATCGGGTTTTTTTTTTTTTAAATGAAACATTTAAATTTAAAGTTTAAACAATGAAAAAAAACAAAACATTTCCATAGTAAAATACAGGCGAGAAATTTACGAATTTGCATTAATTTTGAAGATTAAAATTGAACTACTTAAAATATGTTTTCATATGTTTTTTGGGTTAAATACACGGAGGAAACAACTGCTATTATAGATAAAATATATTTGTTATACATTTCTCTGACATTGTTTTTTCTGATTTATATTATTGTTGGCCACCATTATCAGTAAAACTGTTGAATAAGCTTAAGGGAATTACTAATAATTACTAATAATTCAAAAATCCTTTTAATATGATTTTAATTAATATAATGTAGGTATACTAATTATTGTAATCAGTATCCTATTAGAAAACTCCTCGTTCAAAACGTCTACCCGAAAAAGTGTATACGTATGAAAATCAATAACACATCGCTGTTAAACTGATAAATTTCTCTCACCGCTGTAAATCTAAAAAAAAGTATAGATATCACACCTACGTACAATAAATGAACTTTGAACTATTGATAAATCTCTACTGCCTATTTTTGTAGGTCGATAGGATTGTTTGTTCCCTCGATTGCATGCCAGTTCTCATTCAGTAAGGTACTAAGTAGTTTGTAGTTACAATGAACAAGTATTTTTAATCTAATATTTATATCAAATACATTTTTTTTTTTTATATATAGTTTTTACCTTATAATACAGGTACGTTTTATTATGTTTGAAATTTTAAAGAAAATGCAATTTTTTAAAAAATCCATTAAAAACTGACATCTTTGTCCATCCTGCAGTAACATAATAAACGTAAGGTGTAGGTAGAACGGTTTTTATTTTAATTCTCGTCATTCGCCAAACGAGTCTCATTCACATTAGTACAATTAATGTTAATACGTTGTATTTTTATTTTTATTTTTTAGGAGTTTCTCCGATAGACGGCAGGTCATTATAGGATAGCCGGTAGAATATTTTATAATAACGTCATTTGAAATCAGTTTGCCAGTATCACCTATTGAACGAAGACGTCCTACAACCGGTTCCTGAGCTCGACGCGGCGTACGACCACCACGAAAAATCCACCGTGCAGGTGCGTAAAATTTATATTTTTATACTTTACAAAAATTGATGTCTTTTTACGACGGAAAAAATAATCGAGCCTCGTATAGAACTAACGTAACCCAAATACATGGTTTTCCCCTTAATATTATTAATTATTAGAATACAATATTATACAGTCTAAATCGGACTCAGTTTTTCAAATGTGTAAACTCCAAACGATCATGGTTTAGTCAATAATAATACTAATTTTACAAATGATTTTATTACGTTTTATTTGAAGTACAATTTAACGAATATACGAAACCAAATTGTTTGTTCTTTATTAAATGATGGTTGTGTTATGCGTATGCGTTCAGAACCATATGCTATATGTTGATAAGGTAATAGAAGAACAAGGCACTCACACTAAAACTCGTTTATACAACGATATCGAACCTCATGTATTATTATAGAAATTGCCTGAACTTTGTCCCTAAACAAAAACTGAATTCTTCTAGTCATAGTGTGTTTATATGAAAACTTGTAACGACCCAAAATCAGCAGATATTATTGAAATATAAAGCATTTAAATTGCAAGGTCGCGTTGCCACCAACTGCGTATAGTTTATAATCATAAATTATAATTAATGATATTATTTGTAAATTTTCGTCGCACCGCCGCATTTCCACGCACGACAAACATCGCGATATAATTAAGATTAATTATAACACAATCGGCCAGGTGATCCACTCCTACTCTAGATTTGGGTGTATGACAATTTTTCCGGGTTCGGCGGCCTACCATTAGTGTGGTC